>JAJHUR010112802.1:945-47255 GCA_027495735.1 Lutjanus campechanus | reverse complement strand
AATTTTAACGTTGAATTTCTGGAAAAATATGAATGTTATGGAAAATCTGAAAAGTTTCCAATAATGTCCTCATGAAGACGAACGAAATGACATTTGAATGGTTTGAATCGGTTGAAGTATACTGAAGTTATTGAATGACGAAAAACAAGGCGGAAGAAAAATAATAATAAAGAATTTTGGTAGTAGAATAACATAGGTTGTGAATGCTTTCAGCATTCACACCCAATAAAGAATTTTGGTAGTAGAATAACATAGGTTGTGAATGCTTTCAGCATTCACACCCAATAAAGAAAATGGCGGAGTAGAATAACATAGGGTTTGAATGCTTTCAGCATTCACACCCAATTAAACGCCATTCAGGAGCTCAATTTCTTGTTATTTATCGGTCTTTAGCCTCTTTTTCAGTGCAGACGATGCAACGTCTCTTTCCTGTCTTAATTAAAAAGCATTTGAACACTGATTTGGATGTTGATTACCATGGCAACAGTAGCAGCTTCAAAGCACTCTGGTCATCCCTGGTCAAATAATCAACTAGCCTGCGTCCAAATAGCGTTTTTTTTTCTGAGTTCTAGTGTCTTTTTTCAATTGTTCTATACGAGGAGAGGAGCTCTGCGCCCAGCGTCTTTTTCTCCGAGTGCTGAACTTTTCAGAAAGGCGCTGGTGTCGTCACCGTCACTTTTCGGCAACCAGTCGTATATTAGATGGAGACTCATCAGCCTGTATAGCAAGAAAATGGAGGAAAAGCCTGTTCTGAATGTTGCCGGTGAGTGTTGTGCTTTCATCACGCTAAGCGTTGTAAACTTGTTGGTCAACCTTCTGTTAACGTAGCTTTAACTTTGCTTCGTAGCTAAAGTCAGTCATAGTGTCAAACCCACATGCAGCGTTTTGGTTTTTTTTCTCTCACACTGCAGACGCTTCAGCCGAACGCTCTCCAGCACCCTGCAGTTTTCTGCAAGAAATAAACACTAGTGGACCCATTCCCTTAGCTGACTAATCCTTTCTACTTTAGCTGTTTGACACAAAACTTTCAGGACCTCATCCTGACACACTAAAACCAACTCACCCTGGATGTTTAAATTATATGATAATAATATAATTATACATCTGATGCAAGCAGAGTCTGTATAGCTGTTTAAATAAAACAACATTTCATCAGAACCAGAGAAACTGCCTGCACTTGTACTTTTGACCTTCAGAGAATCGAGGCGTGATGTCCAAAATGTCCTCTAGAAAAGACTACTTTATTTCATATAGAGCTGGAAGTGTATGACGCAGGTTTTCTTTTTCTTTTTTTACTCTCTTCCCACCCACTAACATATGTTCCCAGGTCAGAGAGCCAGCCCCACAGGCAGGTGACTCACCATTGACTGTGAGGTGCACCCAGCTGCCGTTGTGGAAGGTGTCGTACTGTTGCTCCAGCATCAGGACCCTGCACTCGTACCAGCCCTGGTCCTCGGAGCGCACGGGGTCAATCTGTAGGGAGGCCTTTCCATGCAGAGAGGCTCTACCTGCAGAGAGAAAGTACAAAAAGCACCAGAATTAACAACTTTTTTCTGCTTTTAAACACACCTGCCTGCTCTCTTCCAGCAGCATTCCACTTTTATTCAAACTCACACCTTGTAGCTTTGCTGGTCGCCACAAAGATCCATCATGGCAGTAGGGGGTTAATGCTTTACCTCAACCTTTTTTCTTGCAGAAACAGATTTCTTGTAGCCTACATGTCATGGTGCAATATTTTTCAGCGAGCACTAGATTTAAAAAAAGTGCTCTTGTTTGTCCTTTAAAGTGATTAAAAAGACAAATAAAACATATTCTTCTAGAAAGTACTGTATGTTATTAGGATTAAGTGCAACATTATACGGATCTCTGCTGCTTCTCCCATCTTCCGTTTCTCTGCAAGGGCTCCATAAACTATGAGCTACTAGTTATTAAAATAAGCACAAGCATACGTCTATTTAGATGCATAAAGTCCAGGTCAGGTAATTCATTCTTTAGTCCTTTTTTTTACCTGCTTATTCCTATTCAGGGAGTGCGGCAGGCTGGAGCTTTTCCAAACACTGGATGGAAGGCAGGAAATCACCCTGGACAGGTTGCCAGTCTCTCACAGAGTTAACAGAGACAGACAATTCCTAACACTTACTGTACAGTCATACCTACGGGCAATTTAGAGCCTTCAATCAGCCTGACATCCAAGTCTCTGGACTGTTGGAGGAATCAGAGCATGCTGACTCTAGATCTCCAAATAATGAAGGATTATTAGCAAACAAATTCAGTTTGTACGTTTAAAAGAATTTGCTTTGACATATTTGGAGAAAAATGCTCTCATGTTTGAACAGTAAATATGAAGCTACAGCCAGGAGATGCTACTTTTACAGACTTTCCCGATGGAAAAATAGCAATACTTGTTGCTAAAGTAATTAACCGCTAACTCTAGTGCCATTAGCTTGGTTAGTTGTGCACTGGGAGCTCCCAGTCCGGGAAGAGTCAGTTAGGTTAATGGACCGTTATAGCTGTGTGGCTGGGGGGAGAAGGGTGTAGCGTTAATGCTCACTCAGTGCTATTAGCTACTGTAAATCTGCAACAAGTCCATCCCTAGCTACCTGTTTTTACCGGAAACAAGTAATTATGTGGAATCAAATAGCACTGCTTTCATTTTGATGAGGAATATATTGTAATTTCAGTCATTTTGGTTTTTCCATCCTCATCTTTTTCATTATGCTTGTCCATTTACTGCATTATGTTACCCACTTGCTGGTTTGCTGTTAGCCTCTAAAGCTTCTAGGCAATTTTGGTGTCCATGTTGTTGTTGCCTAGCAGTGGTGTTTTCATGACTTAACCACTTGAACACTAAGCCACTTAATCTTATTTTCATCTCCATTGTGATTGTGCAGTAGTTATCTTAGCATAAAGCTGAAGACAGCTGAAGACAGCTGAAGACCCCCCCCCCCCTGTTAATATTAAGCTAACAATCTCCTGACTGTAGCTTCATGGGACCCCCTAAACTATATAAAAATAACTATTGCCACAAGTGTAATCTCGTCACTTTTTGGATAAACTAGCAAGACTGTAACCCAAAAACTTTTTTATGAACCTAATCTTAGCTTTAACCTTAGGGATTTCATACATAATTGTAACTTCAAATAGAGATGATTTCTTATTTTTTGGGATCATTGATTTACATAGATAGATTTTTACTCCTTGTACTGCTGGCACAGCTGCAACTGTGACTAGAAATCCCTGCAGATTTTCAAATGACTTTTACATGACTGCTGATAAATTCTCAAACATACAATTATGACTAGAGATCTTCAGATAATTTTTTTCCCTTCACTATGCTGATCTGATGCCTGCACTTTAATGTCTCAGTACCAGTGCTTTGAAAACATAAAGCATGTTAAAAAACTAAAAATAAATGAATAAGTAAATACACTATTAACTATGTATGGGTGTGATATGATTGCTATGATTCTCATACGGCCTGGCTCGGTTTAAACTCTTTGAAAAACATACCGTAGAAATGACTTTGCCATCCTGGGGAAAAAGGTGTACAGGATGCTGTTGCGAGGTAGCAGGGTTCTGTTTCAGGGTTAATATATTGCATAGTATTAGATCAGTGCATAAACTTGCGTACTGGTATCAGTATTGCAACAGTCCTAATTATGGGGTTATACTGGAAATATGTACAATATATTGACATTTAGATGGACTAAATTATGTCCAACAACAAAAACCTACTCAGGATGGGGGTCTGTGTTCTGATATGAATGTAAGCTAATATCTTGCAGCAGTAGATGTCCAGGCCAAACAGGCTTACAAGGCAGACTATCACTTTCCATGTACACAGATGTGCAACCAAATACAAATTACGGGAAAACATATATTATTCTGTATTCCTTCATACTTGGCTTGCATTTAATAAACTGCTCTCATATTGTACACAAGTACTCAGCACACGAGCTGAGGCGGTCTCAGAGCTCGCCATACCGTGCCCTGCTATGTCCTGAAATACCAAGTTTTTACCACAGTTTCATAACTAGTTGACAGACATGAGCGCAATACTGACTCATCTAACTTTCAGCAAAGAAGCGGATAAATGTACTTCTCAAAATCTTAAACTATTTCTCTAACCATAAATTGACAACCATCTGGCTGTAAAAATAAACCAGCTACCTTCCTGTATTGGGATTTAAACATAAAACTACCTCGGAGCCATACCTCCAGCTGGATTAAAATAAAGTATTTGGTGTCGCTGTGGAAAAAGAGCAGCCTTCCACCTCACAGAAATCATCTATTTCTTATGAAACTTCTCCATCCCCGCTTCTTTTTTTCTTCAAGGCGGAGGATAAATTGGAATTCTAAAAGGAGGAAATCACCAGGGATGAGAGAAGTTCAGGAAACCAGGCATGGTGAAATCTTCAGCTGCTAAGCTGTCTGTCTTCAAGCCTGCAGCCCGCTGCTCACATGGCTGCCTCTGACAGCCCAACAGACTAAAACACTCGCTTCTGCTCTGTCTGACGAGTGTTCTCAGATGGAGCATTTTCCCAAACTTTGATGTGGAGATGTACTGTAAGCACTGCTTTCTGTTACTTCCCACTGAGTGTCAGGCAAATATATCGATGCTGAGGACGGGCTGAACGGCCCTACCAGCACTGTATATAAATGCAATAGATAGATACCCCAACCCTGGGATTATGCTGCCATAGCTGGGGTAGAAAAGTGACGTTTTTTTAGTTAGCAGAAAATCAATACAGCAAAGAGGAAGAGAGAGAAGCGGGGACTGCAGTCTTGCAGTAAAAAGGTAGCTTGTCTTTAAAAAGTCAGGTCTATTTTTGCCTGGGCATTGAAGTGCTGAGTGGGGCGGGTGGTGGCGTGAAGGGTAGGGATCAACCTCAGCTCCCATTTGTCAAAGAGTGAGAGGGTGCTGCTGTAAACAGAGTTAACAGCACTGTATCCACGTCAGGACCGGCCCCCAGGGCATACACCACTTACACAGTACAGGCTCCTGTCTGCTGTGAAAACAGAGGAGCTAACACCTTGTTCAGATCACATCACAAGCTCTGTCAGAGAGGAACGCTCTGAGGAGGAAACGCTAAAGATCCAAAGCGACAAAGTTGGCAGAAACAGTGAAGTACGCTAAAATAACAACTTTAAGATCCAAAAGAGCTGCGATTTAAAGATGGAAAACATGTAGCTGGATGGATCTTACCAGTTACCTAAACGTTAGCTTTCGAAATTTTTCATCCATTGTGATTGTAGCATTTGACACCCTATACCTTTTTTCAGAGCAGAAAGTTTGACTTATTATATCCTACAACAACTATAACATACACTAAATGACCAAATGTCAGTGGACACCCCTATCAGTTATTAAGTTCAGGTGTTTCAGCCACACTCATTGCCAGCATGTGCATAAAATCCATCACATAGCCGTGAGATCTCCATGGACAAACATTTAGAATTTAGAATGAGTCATAAAGAGCTCAGACTTTAAATGTGGCCACTTCATCAGACCCACTAAATCTGCCTAGGAGCATCAACAGCTCAACCACAAAGTGGAGGACCAAACTGCCTCTCGAAGCAACATCAACACATCAACACATGAACTGTGCATCAGAAGCTTCATGAAATGGGTTTCCATGGACGAGACGAGGCGGGCAACCCTCACACCATCACGCACGATGCCGATGTGTTGGCTGGAGTCCTGGACTAGCAGTGGAAATGTGTTCTTCGGAATGATGAATCACGATTCACTATCTGGCAGTCTGAAGGACATATCTGGGTTTGGTGGATGCCAGGAGAAAGCTAGACTCACGAGTCAGTCTCTAAACGTTTTGCTCAATAGAGAGCGAGGACAATCTCCCAGCTTTTGTTGCTAAAATTGGGTGGAAATAATTAGAGTTTAAAAAAAAACTGCATGAACCAATCCAAAGTGTTTTGGGTGGCCCTTAATATTTGGGTGGTGACATGCAGAAGTTGTGTGCTTATCACTGCGGAGAACTGGGATAGAGCACTGTGTCCAGTAAGGTGTGTCCTCAACTATTTTGCATTTAGAAATATCCAGACGATCAGTAGGTGGGGAGATCTCTGATCATCTGTTACTGAAAGACTAGGAGAAAGCTACCTACTGGAGTGCTACTGTAAAATTTGGTGGCAGAAGGATACTGATCTGAGGCTGTTTTTCATGGTTTGGGCGAGGCCCCTTAATTCCCATGAAGGCTCTTCTTAATGCTAAAGGACACAAAGAAAGATTAGCCAACTTCGTGGCAACAGTTCGGAGAAGGCCCTTTGCTATTCGAGCACAAGTGTGCACCTGTGCACAAAGCGAGATCCATAAAATAATGGTCAGTTAAGTTTGGTGTGGAAGAACTTGATTGGCCTGCACATTGAACATCTCTGTTCAATGGGGTTGTGCAGGCAGATTTCAAGCTAGGCCTTCTTGTCCAACATCAGTTCCTGACCTCACAAAAGCTCATCTGAATGACTGGACACAAATTCCCACAAACACAAACCAGAACATTCTGGACAGCCTCCCCAGTAGAGTGTAAAATTTCCAATTATTCTGACTAATGCAATATTCCAAGATGGCAAATGCACAGCCAGCCTTCTAGTCACACCAAATAAAATGTCTATTTCATTGCATAACATATTTTTTGCAGCTTGTTAGTGGTTCTAAGTAGCTGTTAGTGGTGTAAAGTATCTTTATAATTCACCAAATCATTTGAACTAAAGTCAATATTGGAGTTTTTTTAAATACTGATGGAGTAAATCAAGTTTTGCTACCATTTTCCACTGGTTTGTTGTTGTCAAGCAGGAGATGTTGTAGTTGTAAGAAATTCCAAATATATGACTTGAAATTACAGCTTGGAGGCTGAATGTTTTTGGTTTTTTTTGCCATGTGGCTGCTTGTAATTACAGTCCAGCAATATGAGGTGAACACGGAATTTTCTTACCATGAGATTAAGATGTCTACCGTAAAAAAAAATCTTTTGCAACCAGTAGCGCCATGCCAACTACTAACTATGCTAATGTGCCACAAAAAAAAGTGACAGAAATACCCATTAATGCTTTATTCTCCATGTTCACATACTTATTACTTCCAACCTTCTTTTAATACTAATAAATATGTAGAATTTTAAAACAAAATCCCGAAGCCTATTCATGGACAAGTAGAGCCCCTGAGAGGACGATACTGTTTTACATAAACTATAGACTACATATCTATTTTATTCTCGTGCAGTCTGCAGCTGAAGCCGGTGCTGAGAGAGATATGATTTAGTTTTCCAATCACTTGTCCCAAAGCGGTACGATCTGACACTAAAATTTCACAAGCTGCACATCTGAATTATTGATTGCGTCATGTGGGCACAAAAATAGATGTTTTTAAATGTTGTAATTTCCATATAGCTGCAGGACAAACTGGCAAAATGATCCGGGATAGATTTTAGTCTGCGAGGAGACGTGTACAATTTCTCATTTAGCTGTGAATTAACCAGGGAAAATACACAGATGTAATGAGGAAAAGAAATCATATCTTCTCTTTGGGGAGTCTTGAATTAAATATTAAAATTGATATGCTGTAGGTCTTAACAATTAGACTGAATGGAAACTGAACAAAGCTAATGCTCCCTGACCCAGACCAAAATGATTGACCCATAGATGGATTTACTGTCACTAAAATCTGCAGTACTCTGCACAGTGAAAGTATTTTTATTTGTCTGTACTGTAAGTACAGTATTTGTGGATAATCTCTGTTATGGTAGCAGCTGTGTGATTGAATAATATCACATTTAATCTATTCACCAATTTTATTCATTTTGAGTGGTAACAATTCATGGAAACAGCCCAAATGAGCTTTGAGACCGTGAGCCCCCAAAGAGCATCTCATAAACTACAGTCCAGTGTCATTATCACACAGTCACCATGCACATGCAATCCCCACAACCAACTTTAATCTATGTAATGAGACTGGCCATATTCATGCTGCATCTGTTCGTTGGTAATTCCTCAACAGTGGACTTGACGCCACATGGCAGAGGCCCGCTGGAGCCCGAGTGAGCACAGCGGAGTGCAATGCTGTTTGAAAAGCACTGTTCGCTCAGACCCCGCTGCTTGTCAGGAGGTTACAGTAAACAATGAAACGCTCCAGCAGCATCTACAGTAGCCTCCATGAAACAAAAAGCAGGGTTCCCCAGACGGTGAGTCACCGCCATTAGTCTTCTTTGCAGTGATGACCCTGCTTGAAAAGCCCGCAGGGAGGACTTTCAATGAATTCAATATTATTTACACCATTTTCACTCTATTCATTTCAATAAAAAATAATAAAAATCTGTTATGTCCACATTTAGGACACTCACACTAGGGAGATGAGTCTTTCAGCTTTTCGACAAGCCTTTATTTTCACAGCACATTACCAGGTCAGGCAGGGGTTTTGTGTTTGGTAAAGAGGTGGGAACAGGAAGGGGTAATTCTGACCCCGTTCTGACAGCTCGCCATCTTATCACAGACACTGAAGCAACCTCAGAAGAACCAATTTCCTGCTGTGCGTGGTCTGAGTGAAGGCAGACACAAACACATTGTGTAAGCCAGGATAGGGAGATCTAAAGCTTGTGTGATGCTGTGATGAATGTAAAGAGAAACACATATTTAAAGATCGTCGCCACTCAAAAATGTGTTTTTCTTATGTTTATGTCCCCTAAAATGTCTGATCTTGACTATACTGACTTGTATCTGTGCAAAGTTTGTCACTAGAGTGGTTTCTCTACTGAAGAAGGAGGTGCCTGTGGACTTCTCTAGAATATGAGATTCAAACCGTGGTCAAGCTAGATTTGGTACGTAACAAATACGAGAGCCAATCGCTGCAATGCAAGCAAAGAAACCTGAAACCACCAGCACAGAGCGGGCTTGTCAGGACAGAGAGGGAGAGTTAACATTGGCTGTGTCAGCTAACAGACTACATAAACAAATAAAATATGTAAACTACACTAATCATTCTGATACATCTGCTAGTCCACATCTGAGTCTGAGGCTGAATCTCTCTCATGTTTCTTTGAATGCTAACTCCAGCCATCTTGATGAACACTGTTCTTTAGGCTAGCATCAGTGGTGGGCAGTGCACAAGGCCAGATCCAGAATTTCTTTAATGAGGAAGAAAGAGATGTGCTTTTCAGAGTTTTATTTTCTACTTTTTATGTGTAAAAAAACATGTTAAACAAAAGGTTAATCATAGCAGAGCATTTTTACTTCAAAGCTTTTGCAAGGAAATTTCACATTTTGTTGATTTTGGAGGCCCTTGTGGACAGAAATGGTAGTGTTTCAACCATAATCACCACAAAATATGACATGAAAAATAAAATGATCTATATAAAAATATTCTCCTGCTGCTTTTTAACTGGCTAACGTACGATTCATTGTAACTTTGCCTGGGAAAATGTAAACACAGGCTCATTTCTTGATTTCTGATGGTCTTGTTAACTTATGTAGGTCCTGTAGAAGCATCAGTAATAAATCGAGACTAGTTTTATAACCAGTTAAAAAAAATCCTTGTAGTAGGTTTAAAATGTGTCTGAAGAGAAACTTTATATCACCATGGATCAAATGTGAAATATATCATCATAACAGTGCTACAAAGTATCATCACCAAAACCTGCATTTCCCATCAGCTCTGCAGCGCTTTTTAGCATCTTTCATTGTTTTGGCCTGCAACTTTACTGTTCTGGTTTGGTCTTACCACTCTCATAGTATTGCTTTTGGCCACAACAGGCAGCTGTTTTCAGCAAAAACAGCTCTGAAAACCTACTGTAAACTAACTGCTGGGCACCAAAGAGCAGAGAAACAAGATTAGCAACTAGCTGGTGATCGTGGAGCATTTAGCAGCTAAAGAGTCAGATCCCTCAGAAGTTAGTGGAGGCCAAAAAAAAACAGCTAAAAGAGAGTGAATACTGGTCTTAAATTCACCAGGCAGCCAGAATTGTGATTTAAAATTGATGCTAATGTTGCTCTATATCTGCAGCCTGCATAAATGAAAAATTTCAAATTAAAAGGACATAATACACTCAGTTGCAAGTTTATTAGGTACACCAAGCCAAAACTAATGCAGTCCTGCAATAAATTCTGTGGATTCAACTGTATGGTCTTTTCGGAGACTGCTGTTTGTGGTGCAGTATTGCATTATACTGACAGGTGTTTTTTACCATTTTGTCCACTGCATTGTATTAATGAGAGGAGGCTAAATAACAAAAACAGGGCTTGGCAGCGCTAACACTGTGTTTCTGTGTTTTAACGATCAGTTTATGCAGGTCTCATAAATCGTATAAGGAATTTTTCAATTAAATGCCATGAATTTGTTGGTTATAGCTTCATAAAAGCTAAGATTGTCATGCTTTTCATTACATGTTCATTGCATTACTTTTCCTTGTAAACCACAGTTCTATATGTACAGCGTGTAGGGTTTTTTAATATACTGTACTGACTCTATACTGTACGTGCTCTGTGGTGCATTGTCACTAGAGCGTGTAGGAAAGAATGTATGTACAATGCAGCCATAAATTGCTGAGACACAGTTATTTCCCTCTATGCACTCAGAGGCAGCAGCAGATGCCCCTGCACAGCCCCGAACGCCATGTTAGAACCAAAAGAAGCGCAGTTCAAGAACAAGAACGGTTTGCAAAGTCTTTGTCGTAGTGCTTAAAGGCCTCAGTGTTCTGTACCACGCCTCATGCCTTAAGCCTGAACAGCTGAAGTACCACTGTGAGGGAAAACACACTGGATCACGTTGATATTGCAGGTCAATCTTCTCAATGAAATAGGATTGGGAGGTACATGTACACACAGCAATATGTTTCCGCTGTCGGCCAGAAGCTCATAATTAGGTCTGCAGCAGTGTAGGGAAATCTATATACTGTAAATGTTTACAGAATGATCATAGTTATGCAGAACCCTTAAAGCTGTAGTACATAATGTTTCTGAAGTACAGCAATGTATCATTACTATATTATCTGCAGGCATAAAGGTAGATTTACCATGGTTTGAGACACACTTCATACTTATAGGGGAAATACTGGTCAGGTTGCACATGCCTGGTTGACAGTACTGGCATCTACCTTTAGCAAATAACATGTAACCTGTTTAGCTGTTAACATCTTCACTGAGACAAGGTCAAACAAGGTCAAACAACTTCCACAACTCAAACCGATATACCCTGTTATCTTTGCCGTACTTTAGAGGAATAGTTTGACATTTTGAGAAGCCGTAACAGAAGTTATCTCAGGACACTTTTCACATAGAGCAGGTCTAGGCTGCATTCTTCATAATGTTATCTACAGAGACCCAACGATTCCCACCGTGAGCAAGGACTTGGCGACAGTGGCAAGAAAAAAACGTCTTTTTAACAAGCAGAAACCTTGAGCAGAACCAGACTCTGGGTGGGCGGCCATCTGCCACAACCAGTTAGGTTGACAATGGAAAGAAATATGTTTCTTTTTGTTTGTTTGTTTTTTTTAATGCTGAGTGTTGGATGAGAATTTCAATAAAATTTTCATGTCTGTGTGGTATATATGAAGCTACAGTCAGAATACAGTTAGCTTAGCTTAGCATAAAGACTGGCTCTGTCTAAACAAAATCCACCTACTGTACCAGCATCACTAAAGCTCACTTATCACACAGATTAAAAAAAAAACATGTTACAATGTGTTAATCACTTTACCAATGCAGGTAGGCGGCTAGTGTCTTCCGCCTATTTCCAGTCCCAATGTTAAGCTAAGCTAACCTGCTGCTGGCTGTAGCTTTATATTTAGGCTATGCAGAGACAACGCATGGATGAGTGTTATCAAACTTCTCATTTAACTCTAAGCTAGGAAATGAAAAAGCCCATTTCCCAAAATGTCAGAGGGGGTTCACAATACAGGAGAGCGAGGGTGTGCTCGGCTCCCCTGAAAGCCTCAATTGAGAAATTTAGGGGCAGCCCCAAATATACGGAAATTATCAGTGTCACTGTTTTTGCTTTCTTTATAAATCTGTATTTATATTTAGGTGCCTGAAATAAGTAGAAGGATAATAGCAAAGCACTTGTGAACGTGCGTGTTTATTTGTGCATAACGATTTCTGTCTATTCCTGCTGTGGCCGTCCATGCATGGGGGCACAACGAACTCAGGTTACGTGCCATATGTTGTCTTTGGTGTGAATGTCCTCTCACCAACAAGTATCAGTGTCCACTGTTCTTTGGGATTTTCATTGTATCTTGGCGAAGAATGATTAAAAAAACATTACAGCAGTGAATTATTATGTTTCTTTGTTGTCTTGGGCTAATTACTTCTCTGGATGTATTGAAATGTATTCATAGTACATTTTTGCACATGGTCAGGCACATTCACGGACTCACTTGCGTGTGTACAGTATCGTCCCACCCAGAAAAATATTGCTCCCCCCGAACACTACTGTTGTAAATATGTAAAGCGTTCACATATGGTAAAATGCAGCTGACAACTGTGGACACATGAAGTGTGCGTAGAGTGATAAATGTAGGCTTGGTGTATGTGCAGTAAAAGTGTTTTAGTCCCGCTGTGGTTATGATTATGATCATTATGGGGAGCTTATCTATGTTCTATCCCCAGTTCTACACATGAGCCCTCCCAAGGATCTATTTTCGGGGTCCTATGTCCTTTAGCTCTATATAACACAGGGTTAGGTTAGGGTTAGGGTTAGCATAGCACATAGGACCCTGAGAACACAGGAATGCCGCGATCTTGATGCCTTTCCATATTCTGTGGTCACTGGTTATCATGACTCACTCTGAAACTCTGTTGTCAACTTTGTATCTGCTGCAGTGTCAACAGCACAAAGTCCTGTGGATTTACTGTGCCTGGCAACCAAAAAGATCTTGATCCTGATTCATCCCAAGATGCATCCAAATGCTCATTAATTCTTTGATTCAATCTGAAACTCAGTCTGATACAGATAAAACAGACGTTTCACTTAGTCTCTGTATTCTTTCAGAGTTGGATTACTTTGCTGTATCTACAGACATCTTACCAGTGTACTCTGGATCCACATGAGGAGGGTAGAAGCGGAAGTTGATGAAGAAGGGGATAGGCACTCCAAACTTGAACCACTCCACCACATAAGGAGGCTGCTGGCCGTCCAGGGGAGGGGACACGTCACACCCCAGGATCACGCTCTCTCCGGCGCGAGCCGTCACAAACCGGGGCTCCTCTCTCACTCCGTGGGCACCTGAGAGGGAAAAAAAAAAAACGCATTTTACTACAAACAAGGATTTTTAGGGCCATATTATTATAGATCTGACTTACATTACTGTCCTCTCTCTTTACTTTCCTCTGTCCTGTCAAGTTCATAACTACAATTTTTAGTTTTGCTGCTTAAATATTGATAATATTTGCTGCAGTGACATTACTGCACACATGGAAACATTTAAAATGACTAGTAGCCTTTCCAATCATGAAAGAAAATTGTCTGGAGAGCTTCTGCTGCTCGACATAATTTAAAAGGTGATTTAATGATTAAAGAGGCTGCTTTTAGTCATTTTAAACATTTCCAAGCATATAATAATGTCACTTAATGAAGTTACAGCTGCTGTGCCTCGTGCATAAATGCTCATAGCGTCTTAACGGAGAGATGCTTCATCCTATTTCACCCACCGCAATCATCTGCTATTAATCAGAATGTTAATTTATATGATCACTACCTATACCAGTACCCCTAAAGTGATAGAGATACCAATGGAGTACTTAATTTGGTATGTTTTTTCAAGCTTGAGGTGATTGGCTGCAAGTAAAACCATATAAATAGTCATTTTTTTCTAGATCTGGGTACCAAAAGGATTGAATGCAGGTATTGTTTGACTGGAGAAGTTTCAATTACTTGGTACTGGGTTATTTTAGTCCATACCTTAAAGGTATTGAGTACTGATACCCCAGCCCTAAAGCGGGCCGTAACTGTGTTGTGAAGCCTCCTATGTAGGTGCATCTTAGTATCTCAATGATGCGTCCTTCATATGGCAGGAAAATACTGCGTCATTGACTTTAGACCAGATTTTTGTTGGTCGATGGTGCACTTGCTTTCTGCTGCCTCAAGATAAAAATGCGCCAACAATATGCTTGACCACACCTCATTTTAAGACCAACGTGCTCATGAGCAGACGGCACGAGTACTTTTGCTACTGCGTCAGTTGGACAACAGCAACGACAGCTGCACTGTGTGTCGCTTTGCGCCGTGCGTAAGATAGAGCCCTTAATGGCTTTTTCAATGGGTGCCGTGCAAGAGAACAAAGTGCAGGCATATTCTTCTGTGCAGAATTCCTGCTGACAAAGCAGAAAAATCTCCAAGTCATCCCAGACTAATTTCCAAACAATAATTGGGTGGAAATTAAAGTTGACTGACTAAACTACTGCACCCTGAATTAAAATTACACTTTGTTTAAGATAACTATGGTTTACATTGAGATGGCTGTGCAGATTCAGAGTGGTCACCATGCACATGGGTAAACCCTCTCCCTTTCATCAGCTCTCCTCATCCCTCCACAGAGCAGCCTATCGTCATCTGTCACCTGCATCTGTTGGTGAGTGTTTTGTGGTGGTGCCATACTGTACTATAAATGAGCTGCCAAGGGGTTCCATTGATCATCGCTGGCTGCTGCTCAGATAAGCTTTACTATGAGCACCACCAGGCCTGGCGTTTAGCCACGAATGTCCAGGCACGCTGCCGAGCGTTGACCTATCAGATGACTGAAAGGTCGGCATACCTGCCTCAGCAGAACGCTCACTCTGGGAATGGATTTTCTCCAGCTGCCACCCCCGCTTTCATTGAACCGGCTGTATCTCCACCGTCAGAGCAAGCATGACTACCCGCCCTCACCCAGGGGGAAAATCGCTTCAGGGATCAAGAGACATGCTGACGTATCACTCCGGAGAAACACCAGCTGAATAACTTAACGCTTTCATTAGCAGTATCATTTGCATTAGCGGGGCTAATTTTTACAAGAAGAACAAATACGTCGGGACTTGGTGGTATTACGAGCTTATCTATAATGATGTTCCTCTATTACACGTTCTACCACAATCACTGCTGTATGAAATGGAATTTGTATACGGCCTGCAAGCAAACTGCAAGAGAGCCGCAACAATGAATCGATGCGTTGTCAACTCTTACTGTAAAATCATCGCCAACTATTTTCACAACCAATTAATCGATTAGAGTCACTTTTTTAAGAAGAAAATTCTCAGATTTTTGAATTCTCAATGAAAAAAAAACAAAAAACAAAACAAAAACAAAAACAGATGAATAATCCCTAGCTGGAGGCCTACTCTGCACAGTGGAATTAAAACCCAAATATTTTCACCCAGTTCTTGCGTCTCCAAACTCCTCCCCTAAAGGCCATATGCATCACTCAGTGATTGTGTTTACCAGTTTAATCTGCATCATTCTGTGACAGAGTTAATCCACTTTATTCGTTTCAGCCAGCACAGGTTCTGGACTGAAACAGAGCAGATTTAATCAAATTACACTTTTTAAAGTGGAGATGTGGTCCGCCAGTTACGGGCCTCAGTAGTCCTGGAATCTACTTCTGCTAATGTGCCTCTTTGTCAAGTAGGGAAACACAGCTATGCTATGCTACACCCCGAGCTCATGAAATACATGTGCATGACTCAATGAACCGCACATGACCAGCACGTGAATACAAAGAGCTGCACGGGCCTGAATAGTGACCTTAAAGAGGGTTAATACCCAACAAACACACGGTAAAAGATCTCATAGTGGAGCTGATTGACAATGACAAGCCACAGAGGCGGTACTGTACTTCAAAGAAAGAACAAAACCACATATACTAATTTGTCATAGAGCAGGATTTTCATTCAAATGAATCTAAGGGGGATGCTGTGTTTGATTGAGCATGGTGTAGTGTGTCAAAATGCTTAAAGACTGCTAAGTCTGAACGAGGGCACTTCTGCAGGCATGACACTCCTCTGCCCTGCAACCTGTGCAAACCATGACCTTTTAATGCGCTGCTGAGGAAACCTGTCCTATCCAGTTATAAGCACAACAAAATCAGAAATCTGCTAAACTAATCCTTTTAGGCTTGCAAAAAGCCTGAAAATCACACCTGAGCACACGCCATTGCAGCCTCATTTATAACACCTTTAAAAAAGATTATAATAACCCCTTTCAACACCCCATGCAGGGCTGCTGCCGAGGCACATGCTCTGAATATTCTTGTTAAATGCTCTTTTTAAAAAAAAAAAAAGTCTGCTTAATTTAGCTCAATTAGGTTCAAGGGTTGATATCAATTGTTTGTCTGACTGTGAAATGGAAGCTACAGCAGCCAGTTAGCTTAGCTTAGCATTAAGACTGGAAACAGGGGGACACAGTTACAAAATCCACCTACCAGCACCTCTAAAGCTCACTAATGAGCACACTATAATTTGTTTGTTTAGTCGTGTGTTAATTTGTGAGCTTTAGAGGTGTTGGTAGACGGATTTTGTTATCTTTGAACAGAGCCAGCAGGTTCCTCCTGTTTTCAGTCTTAATGCTAAGCTAAGCTAACTGTTTATACTTACATTACAGACAAGAGAGAGGTCTCAATCTTCATCACAGGCCAAGGGTGCTGCAAGATTAGCTTATTTAGCTTTTTACTATATATTTGCTTCACATTTTAATTACATTTCACCCCATCAAAAACAAGATAACATTTACATTAAATACATTTTTTATTGGAGATAAATCCATACATCAACCAGGTCAAATTGGTGTCTGTGTATATGTCTGCTGATACATAACATGAAATTGCAGTACAGAAATCCTGTGTAACTTGCAATCTGCTTACAATCTGCTGATATAGAGATGAAGACCCTTCCTGCATAGACCACCATAGGACCTTATTTTGGAAAAAATATGTATCAGCGGTGAGAGACAAATAATTATTGGCTCCTGTTTGAATTGTGTCATGAATTACACATAATGTTTGTCAATTTAAAACACAATTTTGTGAGTTAAGAAAGTTGTAGTTTGTCATGTGGTAAATATAGTAAAGTACCAATACGAAATCGCTCAGTGAAGCATATCTCTTGTCCAGCAAAATGTACGTCACCAACATGTCCATCACCTTAGCACATTTCAAAAAATATTACAAGAGGTGAAAATCATTACAGCTCTGCTTTCTATACTAATTTTCTGCTGTATGGATTCTCTGGTATCAGCTGCACTTTCTCGGTGTCTCTTCTCTCCGGCGGCAAGTTGACACACACCGCTGCAGTGCCCAATATAGCCCCGCCTCCTGTAACTTGCTCATAATGTTCTCCTCTTCTCCTCTTCTCCTGTGGTATCAATATTTTTCAAGCTATTCACTATATCAGAATTAGAAATTCCAGTTCTGTGATAGCACTACTATCTAATTACATATTTTCACAGTCTTCTATAACAAACTGCGACTTATCTTTTGACAAACATCATATGTGTAATTCATGACACAATTCAAACGTGAAGAATTATTTGTCCCTCACTGTAAACTACCATACATATTTTTTTCGAATTAAGGTCCCATGGTGATTCCCTGGAAGTGGAGGGACTTTACGTCTCTTTATTGTTATTGCTAATTTCTCATTCAGCTGCACAGCACAAACCCACTGAGCCAGAGGATGAGTGGAAGGAAAACAGCCTGTAGAGCCAGAATATTTTCACATCTAACTCTGTGAATCAAGAATTTACTTCAAACAAACCAGAGTTGGTGATTGTTATAACAGTGAAAGTGTGCGAGTGAGTGGCTTTTATTTTGTTTTCTCTCTGTTTGAGTGACGTGTGGTTGTATTTTTCTTTTCAATGAGAAAAACAGGTGTGAGAATAATCACTTGATTTGATTTGATTTGATACTGATTCCTAATATATTGACAAAGGCTGGTTGATTGGCCAGGAGAGGCTGGTGGGAATATTTTAACATATCACCCGACCCAATATTGGGCCCAATATTTTTTAAATTGCCAAATATCTGCCTAAAAAATCTCATATCAGTCAGGCTTTTAATTTGACTTTTGTAAACCTATCAAAACATAGGAAATACACACATTACATTTAAATAGCCATAGCTCTGTTAACTCTTACTCTTACCCTGTTACGCCACTGCTATTATGGTTGTCATAGTAACACAACAGCATTTCCAGCATGATCTGGATGTTTTCAAGGTGCACAGCATTCAGCAATAGTGACTGTCGGAGCAAACAATGAAAAGGTTTGTCGCTGTAAATAGAGCTCAAATATCGCCTGATACATCTCAGTTCTCAACACAGTCCGACACAAACCAGGTCTGAGACCAACTGATTTTCAGGAAACACGCGCGTGTACCTGACCAGCGGTGTTGGATAACAAATTACGGTTGACGTCGAGTGTCTTTTGTCTTTACTTATGGGTCTGCCACTTGTGCTTTATGGCTTTGAGGAGAAAACAGAGCAGAAGGCTGCCATCCATAATGAAACACACTGGACACATTGTTTGGTTTGAGTAAGTAGAGTCACTTGACATGAAGCACAGGCTCAAAGCGTGTGGCACGACTGTGCATGCTGCTAAAATCCATTGTTTTCTCTGCAGACAGTTCAGGTTGCAGTTCAGTTTAGAGGCTCGGGTTTCTGGACGGCATTATTTTTGGATCCCGGTGGCGTTGGGAGCAGGACTTGGACAGAGAAAAGACTTTAAAGACTTGAGATAATATATTGGAGGGCTAATAATTCTCAGATTCCTTTATGGGATCCTCATGAGGGGACAATCAGCTCAGGCTCGGTCACCGCTTCTGCCTTTTTCATTTCCTTAATGGAGACACGGTGACCCAGAAGGGTTTACGGGTCCTTATTCAGGGGGAAATATTTATGTTCTCAACAAAACATAAATGTTATACAAGGCTCCATGCTTAAGATCTTCGGAATAAACAGTACTGTAGATATAAAGGGATCAATACAGTTAAGAGATGATGGCAATTCATGATTGCTTTGGCACTGTAAATGTCATCTGAACTCGACTGAAGTTGCAGAGTGAAGGCTGAAAGCTGCCAAATACACAGAGGTAGAAATCTGTTGAGTAAGATCTGCATAAATCAGACAGCTAATAAATCCAGGAGACCAATATGTTTTATGTATCTATCCTCTCGGCATATAGTGGATTTACTGCTGTGATCATGAATTCGTGAAGGGTAACAATTCAGTCACCTGTCAGATAAATCATCTATACAGCAGCCACTTCATGTACAAAAGCACAATACAGGAGGGATAATTCCTCATTGTTTGGCAAAGGTTAAACACACAGTGCCGTCAGTTTTTATTGACTAATCTGCTGATTATTTTCTTGATTCATCGTTTGGTCTATAAAATGTCAGAAAACAGAGAAATGTGACATCCTCAGATTTGTCTTGTTTTGTTCAACAGTCCCAAACCCCCTTACCTATTATATTAGACCATGCTTCTCCAGCCTGTTTGGCTTTTGACCTTGTAAAGGAATAGTTCAGATTATTTGAACTGGGGTTGTACGAGGTTCTTATCCATCGTCAGTGTATTACCTCCAGCAGATGATTTAGATTTAGATTAAGAATATTTTCACATTTTTACTTTGCAAACAGACAGCCTTTTCCAATGTGAAACTTACATTATATAAGTCGAATCTTGCTCTTTCCAAACTAACTAAATTAATGAATGATTCTTTTATTTACTGTGTCATGCATATAACTATGTCCAAGGCCGCAGGGGACTACAGGACACCATAAATTCACACAAGCCAGGACCAGAGTGCTGCGTATACATTTCCAAACTCGGAGAATGTCCAAAAATAGAGAAGCAACTTAAGCATCTTTCATGATCAAAATTCATAAATCACTGACAAAAACATACATACGTACAGTATAACTACTGCAGAAATCAGGATAAACACTAATTAAAAAATCCATCTTGCCTTCAAAGTTAGCAAACTTACACACATAAAAATTAAACAGCCATTCCATTTTTTTTTATCATCTGTGCATCAGAATATTTCATGGGTTGTCATGCAATTTCAGGGATAATTAACTCTTAAATCAACATAATTTGAATAAAATAAATAAAATGGGACTAACTTCCCAATTTGCCCAAATCACACAGCCCACAACTCACACACTTTTTCCTCCTGAATAATTTTTAATCAACCAACATCAATGACCGGATTAAGAATACTAGATCTCTGTGCAACTAAACATAATTGGCTTCTAGATTAACAAAACTTCAATAAATAGCAACATTATAGCACAAATTATTTCTGTAGATATACAAGAGCTTACTTAAAAACTAAGTAGATAAAGAGAGCTGTGTGATTTAATCAATATAAATACCTTCTTATTTATTCTTCTGATTGCACCCATAATGTTGTATGGCTCGATTCTGTGAGGTCTATATTTTTAGATTCTTTTAAGCCTCACATCCTTACTGCATATTTCAGTATAGGGAAAACATCAGAACATCAGAAAGTTGGATATACGTAGAACAGCAAAGATCATTACATACTTTCAGTTTGTGGCTGATCCTAGAGCTCTCAGACCCAATTCCAACCTCAAAGGTCATTGATTTATCAAGAACAAAACTCAAGTTGAGCAGCAACCTGAGTGAAAAATGAAGCCAAACAGACGAGCCAAAAACAGATGCTGTAGTTCCTCAAGTGGCCACTTGGGGAATGCTCCAAAAGCAAGCCAATCACCATAGACACCTATATGAAAATGCCCAAACTTTACAGCAGAAATAAATATGTGTACAGCCCACTACAAAAACTATTTCGGTCAACTGTACTTGGCATGAAGTTTATATTAATTATTCATTTAAAATATATTAAAGTTAACAATTGCATAATTGCAATAATTGTTAATAATTGGGAAAAGTTGCATAATTAAGGTGGTCCCTGCTTTGAGTGACAGGTGGGTACCATCACATTTGGCTAGCTCCTAGGTAGCTGCATCATGGTATGGTAGCCATATTAATCCCGCCCACACTTCAGATTACCCAGTAGTTATGTGGAGTCAGGCACTGCCAAGATGGTGACGACCACACTGAGCTGCACAGTGGCTCTTCAGAAACGTGTGGGTGACATCACATAAACTACATCTGTTATTTACAGTCTGTGAACAAAGTATTTATACACACCAACATATTCTAAAACTACTGAGCCAAAGCTCATTCTTTGTTTATGTCTTACTAGGGCTGCATCATTAATCGCAACTGGAATAAAATCGTAATATGGACAAGTGCAACATCCAAATCACAGAACCAGAACCAAATCGTAATTTTTTGAAAAATGAAAAATGTGTGAGAAAGCAGCATTATGAGGAGGTTCTGTATTGCTGCATAGATGACCTTGTTTTTGGTACAGACCTCAATAAATATCACATCAACATGATTTTAATAGGGTTTTTTTTTCAATGAAACTGAAAATTGTAATGCAAAACTGATAATTTCCACTAATTGTATCGTAATCACAGCTCCAATTTCAGTCCAAATACTCACAATATGACTTTTTTTTACCAAATTGTGCAGCCCTATTTCTTACCATACCTTTCTTTCTGAAATGCTTTATTAATCTTGACTTATAACACCACAGATTAATCACATTTAACATATTCTGTAGGTCACATTCAGCCTAAAACTATATCATCTGCATATAATAAAACATCCAATTTAATATCATCCAAGCAAATGATTAAATTAGCTTCCTTGATCTGTAGAGAGAAAAGTCACTCACAAATATTGCAAAGGGGGTCAGTAAACATCAAAATCTACCATCCACCCCTGCTTCCATAAGTTTAAAGGCAAGTAAATCTCTACTAATCCAATCAAAAGCCTTTTGAGAGTCAACAAAACATGCATAAGTGGATTTTGTCTATTCTAGTTCTAATAATAGTAGATATTATTGACACAGGCTTTTGTCTTTCCAAATCCAGTCTGCTCATCAACAAGATACAGAACCATCTGTAAATACTGCATGAGCCAGTTAAGGATATTTATAAGATTTAACTTGACACTGACGACAAGAAAAGCAGCAAATACTCACATAAGAAGCTGGAACTGTATTGAATATATATAATCTTTATTTATAGAACCCTTTTCCCAAGAGGTGTTTTATGAGATAAATAGGAAAATATTAGCAAAGCACAAATTTGAACAAAAGTATCAAGAACTGAGTGAATCAGCCAAAGGAAAATGTTTACTGATACACACAATGTGATGTAACAAAACCCATAAACCAATAAGAGACATCTGTCTGAGGTCAATAAACAGCTGTGCCGACCAGCACATGATTCATCGCAGCAGAACAGCGGGGGCATGCAGGGTTAAATCCGCAGGAGATTTCAACTCGGAGCGTTTTTCAAGTGGCAGTGTCTGAAAATGGCTCTTGCACGAAAAGCACACTATACACACTGTACTTTCAGTAATTTGTACAGTAAATAGACTCTCAAGGCAATTTTGAGGCAATAATCAGGCAGAGCAGAGCCGGCGAGATGTTTTGACAGTAACGACGTCCGATAACACGCTGAACAATATTGTGGAAAAACATGAAAACTGAGGGAGTTCAATGAGACACGATTTTAGAGGAGCAGTGCTTGGATTTTGCGGTGTAGGGTGACACCAGCACAATATTTCACCCAGTAAAACTAAAATCTAATATTTACCTCCTGCTCGGATTTGATTCAGCGAATGAGCGCGGATAACCATCGCTCACTGCAGTTAGAGATTTTGTAAAGGATACATCAAAGCGTGCGTGCGTGTGCCTCGCAGAGATGAGGATATGAGCGCCGCTTTATGCTGGACAGAGCTCCCCGATGTGGAGGCTGTAATGGAATATAGACTGGACGGAGGCTGGAGAGAGGAGCTCAAGGACATGCAGCCACTGGGCTGGATGGGCCACTGACAGGGCGGTAATTGAATGCCAGCCTGTATGTGCTGAAGGTCACATCAGAGAACGGCCTGAGTGTGTGGTGGTGGTGGTGGTGGTGGGGATATGCCTGTGTGTATCTGTACATATCTGCTAATCTGAGTCTGTACAATTCAAATATACACAAATATAAAACAGTATAAATTCTGTTTAAAATTGGATAGTGAGTGCATGTGCTGCTTTTGATCATATTCAGGATGATAATTCATGATTCTGATATCTAATACCTCAGCAGTTTTAGGATGAGCCTAGTTTGGTGATTTTTCTCCTGACTAACTCGAGTTAAAGATGTATCCGTGTACATCGCAAACAGCAAAATTTGAAACCAGGACGATGGATCATCTTGGCGGTACTTGTTTTATTGTTTGTTTGTTTTTTTAAATATACATAGGTGAAAGGGAGAGTACATAAGTCTGTCTGTCTGTGTTTCATCATGGCGAAATGTGGTCCTGGAGACACCTACTGTGGTGAGAACTACCACTGAGGTGATTTTAAGTACTCAGACCTGCAAACTCATAAAAGGTGACATCATCTTAAACCAGTCCCCTGTAGGCGGGCCTGGGGGCACCAGAAGAAAACATTTGTAATTTTAACATGTAAACAAAGCGTTCTGTTTCGAGTTAAAGAGTGACCTACATCTTCTGTCTGTGTTTTCTGCAGACATTACTACTTTTGCTTTTACCTTAGCACTTAAATAAAAATTACTAAGTAAGGTATTTAAGTAAAAGTAAAGTAAAAAGTACTAAGTAGGGTATTACAGTAAAAGTAAAGTTATTTTACTTTGTACTTGTACTTCAGTTGTTTATGTAGGACTTTAAATGCAGGATTTTTACTCGCAATTAAGTGTTTTTACATTGTAGTATTAACTTACTACTAATGATGGACGTTTAAATCGGATAATAACATGGATGCAGAAGGAGTTAGCCTTAACTCAGTAAAATGATTCTGAACTCTAACGTTATATAAGTAAGTGTAAGTTTATACACGATTCACTGAAGTCAACGTTAGCTGACGTGCTAACAAGCTGGCACACTTTCCATTATAAACTGTTTGGGGAAAAATTTGACAGGTTACCTTTGGACATCATTCAACTTGATTTGGCAGATTAAAGTTAGTAAGTAGTTACCTAATGTTAAGTTAGTCAAACAGCACTTTACACAGTCGGCAGCAATCAAGACATGCCTCTTTTCTGTGGCTTTGCTCAAAACTAGCATCAGTTGTACACATTTTTAAGAGGAAAAAGAAGATGATGCAGTTATCTTGGTTATGATTGGTCAAAAGACTTGTGACATCTCACCAACAAGATTCACATGAACGGCATATTTTGATTCAAAACAGCAAATTTTGTCCAAAAGTGACCAGTTTGCAGGCATGAATACTTTGGCGGGTGTTTATATGTCTGTCTGTGGACAGATTTAGTCAATGCAATATGTCACACCTGTGCAAGATGCAGAACTTTACAGATGTGTAGTTTAAATGAAAATGAAGGAAAATTTTGAAAATGGGTGATTGGATACAGTGAACCAGGACTTGAAACCAAACAAGAAATAAAGGTAAACTACTTCATTTCTGGGACTTAGTTCAAAATGAACTATGAACATTAACTCGATCAATTTTAATCTCTGTAAATTAAACTTAAAGCTAGCTGAGGTTAGAACTTACACAACACTGGTGGAAACACCAGCCATCTCGAAAAAAAAGAAGGTTATGCAGCAGTGAATGCATCTGTGAGTGTGTGTGTGTGTAGTCAGAACTGAAATAGGAAAAGACAGGAGAGAGAGAGAGGGAAGACTGACAATAAACTAAAAATAGATTTAAAAAAAACAAAAACTAGCATTTCTGAGCTCCATCCACAGCACTGTGGGGGTACTAGGACTCAGGAGTTAGTTAAGAAAAGTCTTTCAAATGGACTTCATGTTGGTTGCACCAACCAGATTTGAGCCTAGTCTCAACTACTCGCAGTCTTAGTAACGTTCGTTCATATGAATGCCCACAAGATTGTGGCTGTTGTCTAGCAGCGTCCGTTGCTAGGATACATTGTTATGAATATTCCGCTCTGTTGCTGATTCGTAGCTAATCATTTCTAATTTGCAGCTTCTTTATGGAGGATCTGAGATAAAGAAATGGCTATTTCATCTGGCATTAGGGCTGTACAGCCAGCGGAAGAAGACGCTAGCTGCCGAGCTGTCTGACGTAATACAAGCAGTCAACTTGAAGACAAATAATGGAGGGCATCAAGAGTTGTTCAGAGCGCATTTTTTCCAACTGTTTTTACCATTTAGCTAACAGCGATATCTGCAGACTCCCTTAAACAATTGTGCAAGTTTCAGAGTTGTTGAGTGAGGAGAAATCTAATAAACTTTGTGAAATGTTTTCTATGACAAGTCTTAATTACTTGGGCCTTCTCGTAAATTCTGCAAATTTAATTCTTGTGTCTGATGTGATGTCTGACTGAATATGATTCATTTCCCAACTGTATTGCTTTCATTTTCCACACAGTTCTACTGAATAACTCATCTCTTTGAGCTTTCATGGCACAGGACAGAAGATATTTGTGATTAAAAGCTGCATATCTGTATAAATCAGTCTAGATTTGGACTTTACGCCTGCTCCTGACTAAGCGTAAGATTTACACCCACTCTTAGCAAGAGGAAAGCTTAAACCTAGATGGTGTAACAATCTTAACTATTAGGTTGGACTTAACTGACAGTATAAGATGGCTGATCTGCTCTGGGCCGAACACAGACCCTTGGGGAAGTCCAGAATCCTAAAACACACATCATTCTGCAAGTTTACAGACGGTAAGGGGTGGTTCAAGCTTCAGCAAAAGTTAAAGAATGATTTCTGCTGGTGCTCCTTCTTCTT
Source organism: Lutjanus campechanus (assembly GCA_027495735.1). Taxonomy (NCBI): domain Eukaryota; kingdom Metazoa; phylum Chordata; class Actinopteri; order Lutjaniformes; family Lutjanidae; genus Lutjanus; species Lutjanus campechanus. Next base: position 21,457 of record JAJHUR010112802.1, on the reverse strand, counting down.
CTCAATGACTTCAGCTTTCTAACACTGTCACATCCCACCATTCACACTTCTGACCAGAAATCTTTCTGCCTGAAAGTTTCCTTCTGGCTTTACTCCACCAGCATCTAGACTTTAAGGGATCCTGCCCACTATCTCTACACTGAAAAATTCCATTTATCCATTTTATTTTACATTACATTCTCAAGACCAAGTGGTATTTTCCAGTCCAGCCTGTAGGATGCTGATCCACAAGCTTGTATTTGGCAGACAAAGACCTCAGTGCCTCTACTTTTACGTCTGCACAGGAACAATCCAAGACAGATCTGGTCTCTTCATTATTTAATCCTCTTTAATGGCAAAGTTCCCCCTCAGACAAGCAATGCTCAGTCAGGGATGCAGTGGATATGCTGACACCTGCTCGAACACACAGCCAGAACAGAGAGAGAGGTGTGTGTGAAATGGGCTCGGCTTGCCAAAGACACAAAGGGTGAACCAACATTGCCGGTCAATGCGCTGCCAGAGGTGCACATTATAGGACATCTTTGTCAGGAGCCGTAAGTCACAGAAATTCCTCAGCCTGGTCATGATTCAGTCACTTTTTAGATGAGTTATAAATGCATTAAATTAATTACACAAAGAGGCATATTGCAGCTAACAGCTCTTATTAGTGCCTTCGTGTGGCTTGTCTAATTACAGCTGGTTATTATGAGACTGTGTTTATTCGGCATCAATAAATCATACGTAACAGTGTGAGAGAAATTCAAAGCAGCACAGAGCTGCTCTATGAGCTGCTCAGACTTCCACAGAACAACATCGGCTCCACATGTCTTCCAATCAACGTATCCTCTTCCATATAATTCCCATTCACTCACTTCCTCTGTCTACTGTATGACTCTCTCTGGTATAGAAACACTCAAGCTGCAGATCAGAGAGACATGAGCTCTGTGTGGATTCAACAGAAATAAGAAGGTCTTGGGCAGATGCGTGTATGTACACACAACATTCAGGAGTGAAGAATTCATTTTAGATGTATGAAATAAGTCAACAAATATATATCTAAATAATTTATTCAATAATTTCCTGTTTCAGCGCCGGTCTGATGTGGTGACACTGAAGGACACTCAGTACGGTCCGGTGGCTGTTGGATGGGAGGTGGGTTCTGGGACAGAGTCCAGTCCTCCTCCAGACTCAGCAGTCTTTGTTCAAACAATTAAACCTCCATCAACCTGGAGGTCTTTATCCACCACCACTGAATATGTGCTGCACTGACTACTTTCAAAGACATGACATGACCACAGTCATTGAGAAGAGTCCACTCAGATCAGTGATCAAAATCCAAGTCATTATTATTAAATATATTGTACTATACTACATTGTATTTTATATTATTTGCTATATTACTGTATTACTATATTATTTTGCGCTACTATATTTATATCTATAGTTAATCATTCTGGGCTATACTGTTTATATTTAATATACCTTCCTGTATTTGTAATAAATAATAATAATAATAATAATAATACATTTTATTTGTATTGCACTTTACATTTCAGCAATCTCAAAGTGCTACAGAGCAGAAAAATAATACGATACAATTATAATTATATTTGCTGCTGCTTCTCACACCACATGTCACTCTTGCCTTGTAATTTTGACAAACTGCTCTTGTATATCTTCTACTTCTTTTCTTATTTTTTTAAATCTTATATACTTCTAATTATTTAGTTTTTGTCAGTCCCTTGATTTCCCTCCTGGGGACCAATACAGTTGTTTTCATCTGAGTCTTCAAACAAACAACCAAAAAAAAAAGCCATAATCATTGTAGCCTAAATTTGATTAATTAGCATTCAAAAATGTAAAATAACATAAAAGAACATTGATGTACATTGGCTCATTGATTTAGAAGGAAGGAATATTTACTGGTAGTATTTACAGGTAGATGTATATATAGTACATATTTACAGTAATGCAATAAATTAACTGCACTTAAAGCATAAAATCTCATTAATATTAACATGCTTGATTCATAATTTGATAACTTTGCAGGTGACTGTTATTCTATACCATTTTTTTCTTGTATCAAAATAAACAGTTAAACTTTAACAACTGGTCCTGCAGTTTTTTTCATTTTTATTAGCATGAGGGAATTGTTAGAACATCAAGCTAAGACTTTATTCATTGGAAACCTACAGTCATTAACATGATACACATGAGGCCCCTGCAGTCAAAGTTTGCTTAAGTTTAGGCAACTAACACTACTTGGTTTAAGTTCTTATACAAAAATGGCCGGTGCACACAAACCACAGTCTCCAGTGTGAAACCCACACAGTTTGCACGCACAAACCATCCATCTAACCTCCTCCCTAACACTTTTTTATGGCAGCATAACAACGTTACACTACTTCCACCTGTGCTACTTAGAGACAACAGTCGTTATTTGCACAGAGGTCCCACAAGAAGTTACAGTTGGAGCAACAAAATCTTGTGGAAGTTCAAGAGAAATCAAAGTTTATCTTCCCTTTCTAAGCTGAAATACATCCTGTGGAGCAGCTATGTAATATGGAGAAGTAACCATCTCTAATTCATAATCTTATTTCCAATATGTTGTAGATTTAAAAATTGGGAAAAAAATATCGTATTTCTGTAAGTATGCCTCCTAAAATTGCAATTATGTCAGATAAGTTCAACAACAACCTATTTAAAGTGAGACTGATAACATGAGATTCTGTCATGGGGGAAATATTAATATAAGAGTCCCAGACATGCCAGGAATGCAAAACTTAAAAAAGAAAACTTCCCAGTCTGACCTCAGTAAACTGAACTCTGTAATCTGAATCACATTAAAGTGATCCATTCCTCTCAGTTTAAATTATTGGAATTCTCTGTTTAATCATTAGGTTCATTTATCGGTCGACTGGCTGATCAATCGCAGGTCTACACATATTTATTCTGTCCAGCTGCGTGATGAGACAGATAGACTTTACTGTACAGATCATATAACTGTACCTGCGGTAAGTGTAACACCAACACAATCTCATATTTCACGTGTATTATTATAAGCAGCGCTGCGTGCTCTCAGAGAGATGATGATCTAGTGGCTGGGAGAGCAGGCCGTCCAACCAGAACCACATGATCTGAAAAACTGGCTTTCCCAGAATGCTGCAGGCTTTGTTTGCAAGGAGACTCCGCTGGGACTGGACCGGCTGAGGGAGAGGGGAGGGAAGGTGGGGAGGGGGAGGGGGCATCACCAGAAAGAGCTGGCACATGCCCAGTACTGAGAGTCTGCCATCCACAGCTTGAGCACAGGCCCTCTCCTAAGCTCATTACTGAGCTTTACTCTTATAATTGTGAGCGAGGAAGTACGGCAGTGAGAAATATGAATAAGAAAGATGAAGTAGAGATGAAAATGATGAACTGGTTGGACCGAATCATTTCAGAAGGGAGGCTGAAGCATCAGTCAAGCAAATATATTAAATACACACACTTATAGTTTAAAAAACGAGACAGGTGAGAAGAGAAGTGACACAAAGCTGCTAAATATGAAGATTAATAATGACAACTGAGTAAGATCAGTATACCGATGCTCTGAAGTTAAATTAAGGTTTAATTAAATACAGTCAGTGATGTTTTCAATGAGCTGCATGAAGCCTTTGTGCTGCAGAGCAACGTCATCCATCAGCAACAAAGTCCTGCTTCAGATCTCAACCTGGTGTTTTTATTTTTAGGGTCTTTTGGGATGTTTTAGGTAGAAAGTGGCTAAATACATCTACACAAGTACTGAGGTACTTGCACATTACTTGAGTACACTACTTTAAACTGCCACTCCATTTCAGTAGTTTTCTGTCCATTGCGTTTAGCTGTTGTTACTGGTTCATCCCAGACTACTCAGATTGCTTTTTTTGTTCTAACATGTAATGTAACAATCGCTATACAAATACTCTTATCTTATTTATACTTATTTAGTTACTTTTGTATATAAGCAGTCTATTACTGTTAAAGTTTTAGTGTATTTCTACAACTGCAAGAACTTCTGCTGCCCGCACTTGTCACTGGAGGAGACCCTGAGGGTGACTTTTATGCATTTGAGACAGAGGACAGACACAGCCAACGGCCTTGGTGGACACTGAAATCCGGTAGTTTACTTATAAAAGAGTAAACTACAGGGAATGTTGGTTGGGTGAAAAGCTAACTGGTTTATTAGGTGCATGCTGAAACACAAACACATATTTTACAGTTTGTAATCTGTTCGCTGTCAGATTGAGATTGTCAAGGACAACATACACATGGAAATCAAAAAAGGCGTTTTCAATTTTGGTAATACAAAAGTACTTGAGTTACTTTGCTCAGTAGGTAACTCTGAAACAGAACAAATACATTTCAACAGTATATAGTTGTCACAATAACAGATTTTTCTATTTTATTATAAATTATTTTTAGATACAAAAGTAGCTGTTTTTTTTTTTTACTTGATACCTCTCTCAGTATCAACGCAAAAATAAGAAAAAGTCATAGGCAGACAAAAAATAATATTTTTTTTCCTTAAAAACAAACAAAAAACACCCGCACACAGAGCTGGTGCAGAAAAGGTTGAGGAACACTGTCTGGTTTTGCTGCAAACCAAATTTCAGGCAGGACAACAAACACTGAACTGACATCTGGAATGAGTTGAGAATAGTTTCATCACTTTCAATACTATAAATAATGGGCATTGAAGTATGGACGTATTAATACTTTTGACAACCTTAATTTTCAATGGCGCTAATCTTGGAATGTAACGAGTTACTTTTAAAAGCAACATGGGATGCCTGGGTAGCTCAGTTTGTAGAGCATACACCCCATGTATGGAGGCTATGCAGCAGCTCTGCAGCAGCCATGGGTTCGAATCCTGCTTGCGGCCCTTTGCTGCATTTCATTACCCACTCTCTCCCCATTTCCTGTCGTGTCATATCTTCAGTGTACTATATCAGTTCATAAAACATTACAATCCCTGCAGATTATATTATAAAACAGTATAAAAAGTTTTTAAATTGTAGCTCCACCTCTACCAACTGCAACAGTGAAATGGTGCTCAAATGATAATGTATCAGTAATACTGATTGTAACATGTGTATCATGTCCCAGTACTTTTGATACTTTAAGTACACTTTGCTGTTACTTATGTGCTTATTGTGGTATTACTGCTTTTATTTAAGTAAAGGATCTGAATACTTCCAGTACTGGCAATGGAATTGCCTCAGACTCAGGTCAGGGCTGCTACCATCCACTACAACCTGACTTTAATCAATTAATTGTATTGGTCAGTACAGAAAATATGTTGTGTATCATGCAAACAATCATGCACTGCAAAGAGCAACATGCACTCAAGTTAATGGCCTAATGGGAAAGACTGGTATATGCAATGCACACAATTCACAAGTGTAAAGTTGTGCTATTTTTACACAAATTGAAGAGACAACATTGAAAAGAGGGTTAATTTGCCTGATGTCTTTGTGCACTTGACGCACTGCAAAACTATTAGAAAGTGCAGACCAGAGTTTCATCAGGGGCTCCTGCAAGCATGGTGTACTGGAGAAGAGTTGTCCAACATGCTACCTTTTAATTTTGATGGCTCATAAAAAATATTCAGAAGTAAAAGAACAGATAAAAAACAATTGCAGGGTTTTGCTCAATAGTCCAGACACAGAGGAAGCCGGCGCAGAAAACAATATTTATGACTACAGTCTCTTAAAAAAGTACACAAAGTTACAAGATGTCAAATTCATAACCACGTCAACCCAGACAGTGCTCTTTTTTTCCTGTATTCATCTGCAGCATTGACTGCCTCTGAATAGAGCTGACACAACCTCTGCAACCCTGTGGCACTGTATCATTTAGTGCCCATCAGACCAGGCTGTAAACACTGCAGCACTGCCAGGGCCTGCAGGAGCTCTTAGGGGTCAAGAGGGTTTGATTCTTATAGATGCTGAGGGCCAAACACTTGATGTGAATTGACAAATGTGATTTATTTTACATCAATCATATTTACAAAAGAAAGAGTTATATTCTGTTGCACTTTGAGGTTTGCATTATGATTTTTAACATTCAGAAAATCCGTCACAACATAAAACATCACTGGCTTGCCTTGAGGCATTTGTTTTAAGAAAGACAATGTCCCTTACCCATATCATTAAAACTTCTCAAAACACTGCAGCTGTTAGGCAAATTAAAACGCTGCTGTCAAAACATTTCCCCCACCAGCTCATGGAAATCAGCCTCACACAATGTCCCAGACAGCTCGAGCATCCAGACAAAAACTGAAGACAGCCACGTCTCTCAGAACCACAATCTGTAAGCCGGACTCCAGACGCAGTAGGAGGGCTTTCAGACACTGCCTCACCACGACTGGGAGGCCTCAGATGTGTGACTGGCAGTTCTGACACCTTCACAAAATACTGTCTGCTGGTATACTGTATATCTGTGTCTTTGAAGAAGCGTGCCTTCAGAAGAGACCCGGCGACAAGAAACAAGGGTGCCAAGCCACGGTTCATGAGGGAGCTCCAGATCCATGTGACACATCAAGAAGGCGGCTCACAAGAAGGGAATTATAGATGAAGACCATCTGGCCAAAAGCCAGTCCAACAAACGCTTAAAAAACACCAAGTCCCAGCACAGGACCTGCGAGTGAGAGTCCGTCTGCCGTCAGTGACTCAAGCTGGAAACAGTCCTTCAAATATACCACTCCCCGACACTTGCCAATGACATTTAATTACTTCTGTATTGCCATCAGCGTCTCTCTCGCGTCACCTTGATTGGTTGCCAAGTCACCGTTGACTTTGTTGAACTAACCTCGAGTCTTCCCGTCCATATGTTGCCTCCCCAATGGGCACTTGGCACAAGACAACTTCTCTGACCGTCCATTTACTCTGACTGATGGCTCCTACCTGAGCTATTCTCTGTAAATCACTGGCTGACGATGTGGTCAACTGATTGTAAAAAAGAGTCCTAAAGTACTCAGGAGGTACCACATATTCAACTTATCTAACTTTTCTGAAGAGCTTTTGCAGTTTTTCTTTACACTCTTAGGCCGCCATGATAGTCCTGTACCACAATATGAAAGGGTTCTCTGTAGAACCCCCAGAGTAGGTTGTAGATGAAACCCTTGGAATATAAAAGGGTTCTCAGTAGAACCACCTGAGTGGGTTCTTGTCAGCATCCAGAGAAGATGGAAAGATTCTGAATAGTACCCATAGAAAGGGTTCTTTTTCAACCAAGAAAGGTTCTTCTTTTGAACCTCTCATAGAGGGTTCAGGGTGTCACCTGTCACAGATGGTTCTAGGTGTAACTCTTGATACTTTATATTTCTTTACATGTATATGTACTTTTTAATTTGTTGACTGCATCAGTTATCTATATAATTTTCAAAGTGTGTGGTTGACTGGATTATTTTTTCGAATTAATATTCACTTTAGAAAGTTGTAACTTGTTTTTCATTTTATAAAGTTTATTTCATTATTTCATGAAACAGCTAATCCACAGGCTAATACAACAGCTCACTGCAAAACCCAACACTTCCAACACTCGCCAAGAATAAGAAGGCTGCCAAATTCATGAGATTGTTGACAAGGTGCAGGAGAACTTATCGGGTGCAGGGAACAAGGCTGTTTACCACACGTTCAGACTGAAAACAGCCTTGTATTTTAAAAAATGCCACGAGCTGTTTCAGAAATGAGATCCAGAAAGGCCCGTCTGAGTAATAGATCCATGAGTTTGAAAGCTCATCAGACGCCAAAACAGTGCACAGCGATCTATATTTACAATGAGGAGGGATCATACAAACCTTGAAACTTTTTAACATTACTGTCCACATCTACAAGGCAGGACATCAATTTTCAAACACCTTGCTAAGGCCTTAAACATGGTGTCGACACTGTGTACAAAAATGGGCATTTCTGCAGAATTACTGCAACTGGTCATCAAATAATTTGAAAACTAAGGGACAGTATTGCCTTTGCATCCTTATTAGGATGCAGAAAAATATTGTTGGAGTAGAAGTCACCATGCCCTATGATTAATTACATAATATTAAATACATTACAGGACAAATGAAGCACTCACCATTGATGCATATGCTATCAATACATGCAATTACATTTAAAATCATTTTCAGGCAGTCATTTTGCACGTTCTTTCGTTTTATCATTGACTTAAACACTTTGTTAAAAAGGAAGGGTTAGTTATTTATCCTTATTTATTCTTTTTTATTGTATTTGTAGAAATGTTAAGTGTAAAATATAGTTCATAGTGTAAAAAATGAGTCCTTGATCTTCGCTGTATTTCAATGTACCTGTTAGACGAAAAAAAAAAAAAAGCATTTATCAAACTTTGACACTTCAAGATAATCCTCAAAGAATGTGCACGTCTGAATCTGATTCTGAAAACGCAGAATCTGGCCATGACATGGTGCACTGCGTTATTGCAAAGGTAGTTTCAAATTTTTATCCCAACGTGCTAAAGCAATGGATTAATTCAATAACTTAGGAGGCTTCCCTTCATCACATAGTGCTGTTGTCTCTCTGACCATGGCCCGACAACCCTCTGCACACTGCAGCAATTACAGTCAAATGTGGTGTTTCTTTGAGTTGCAAATCCACATTTCCTAGACTACAACAGCAGCAAAACAACAAAAAGCCCCAAAGGTGTGTCTAGGCTTCAGCCACGGATGAATTTTACTCATACTTTAAAGGTACATAACCGCAACCAGAAGCATATTTTTTTACTTTTCAGGTCTATTTTCTTCTGTTTTACAAGCGTAACTACAGTGATTCTGTGTTGGGCTCTGTCAAATCACAGGTAACCTACACTGAATACTGTGCCTGAATGCATCCTCAGATGGAGCACTGAAGATGCTGCTGCTCTGCTAAGATGCTGCTCACACTACGCCTCCTGTGTAGACACGAAGTAACACGAATTCTTAAGCCATTCATGCACCATACATGTACATGCACCATGTAAACCTCTGAGCAGGTCTTGCTTTTTATATGACCCACTATTTAATCCCTGCTTCAGTTTCCTTTATCAATCAGTTTGACAGTCTGTCTTTAAAAAAATCCTGAAACCTTCTGCTTTAATGTGATGATTCTGTCGAATGACTTCACCTTCTACTTTCAACACCATCCTCCCAGCCACAAATAATCCCAGCTAAACTTGACCCATTTAGGTTTTCAATTTCCCTTTAAGATGAAAACATTTCATGCATCTGGGACTCTGCTTGTCAGACAGCCTCTCTATGAACACAGCTCAGTACAGGGATGCAAGTATGCAGCTATGATATTCACTAGCATCGTTCTTTTTTCTTGTAATCACTGGATAGTTCTCATAGATAGCTTTAAATGCCCACGACAGCTTGCAGCACCAGTCTGTAGTCAGTCAAAACCGATGTTTTAAATTAGCTTTTTCTGCCAGTTCAACAGATACAAATCTATTTAATTTACGAAGATATGAAGCACGGAAAAAGGAAGCAAATCTTAAAATTTGACAGACTGTTATCAGCAAGTGTTTGACATATTGATTTTCTAAATGACTTAAAAGACCAGTCTGTAGTATTCAGTGGCATCGAGCAGTGAGATCTCATATTGCAACCAACTGAATACCCCTCGCCTCGCCCTCCCCTTCCAAACCTGTAGGGGAACCCACAGCGGCCGTGAAACTCTCATAAAACGCAAAAAGGCCAAATCTGCAGACAGTGACTGGTTTGTCCATTCTGGGCTACGGTAGAAATAAATCCAATAAATCCCTGTAAATCTTACACATTGGTCTTCCAAATAATTATAAAAAATGTCATTATGTAATTTTAAGTTACTTCTCTGATGGATTTCAATTATTCCATGTACAGTGATAAATATCCCCACAATCACATTTGAAAAATCATCTGTTTACAGATGACACCATCTTTGTAGCCTCCACATTTCTGTATGGGAAAAACATGAACTGCATCACATCATATCACAATTCTGTCTCCTAGAAATGATGTTTGTGAATTACAAAATTGCTTTCATAATGTGGTGACACCTTCACAGACAATGTTTCTTTGAAACAATACATTTAAAAAAAACATGTTGGATTTGAAAGTAGGTGGTTGGGGTGGACGGTGGGCGTACAAACTACAGGACTTTAACATCACAATCTGGGATTCACGTCCAGACTGCACCAAAAGTGCTTTGGTTATGGTTAGCAAATACCCTGATTTGGGGCAGGTTTAGGCAATAAAAGCACTTTGGTTAAGGTTAGGGAAAGATAGTCATTTCTGTTAAGTATTAATAAATAAATCTCATGTCTCAAGTCACTGCTGACTTCTGAACAATGCTGTCGTATGAGTGGGGAGTGTTTTGAAAGATTACCTATTTTGCCAGAAAACAAATTAAAGACACTGTCAGTCAGTCAGTTTGTTTTCAATGTTTTTGCAACTTTCTAGGTAAATTAATTAAGAGCACTGCCTTATTATGTTAATTGAAAACATATTTATGCTGTCATTACACTTCCAAAAGGTATTTGCTGCTGCAAATTAGCTGTAAATGAATGTAATTTCTAGGAGACAGGGCTGCTCACATGTTGAAATGAGAACTGACTTCCAGTGGGCTCTGCAAGTGCTTCTAGTGTAATTCTCTACATGAAAAATTTCTGCCCATGTCATGCTGCACACTCGTATCATCTGTATGTTTTGTAGCAGGTTATCCTTTGATTTATCATTGTGGTACCTTGAAAACTGACCAGTATCTGTCAGGCTATGACAAAATAATTAAATCATGTTATCAGTGCTCTTACCTCCATGTCTGACAACAGAACCAACAAACACCCAACAAACTTCCTTAATTTCTAATTGGCAGATTAGGGTCTAGTGTGGCCCACCATTTTGTTTGTGTGATATCTAATCCAACAGGATGGGATCATATTGGCTCGCAGCGGAGAATGTAAACACTAAAACATGCATATCACTAACCTCTGGCCATCAACAGGACAGCATGTGATGTTACTATCACAGAGAAGGTTAACAAAGATGTCAGCTCATTTAATCACCACTACTTAAAGGAATGCTTCAACATGTTGGGAAATACGATTACCAATTTTCTTGGTGAAAGACAGATGAAAGATCGATACCACTTTCATGTATGCACAGCAACTATGAACGTGGAGCCAGCAGCTGGTTAGCTTAGCTTCGCACAAAGACGGCTAACAGGCGGTACCAGCTAGCCTACCATTCTCAAGCATACTTATTACCACTTTATTTTTTTTGTTTAATCTTTACAAAAACCAAAATGAAAAAAAACTATGATTTATTGGCTGGAACGACTGACTTCCTGGAGTCTCTGCTGGTTGCCTGGCAAAGGGAAGACACCAGGAAGTCCCCCCGGCCAAGAAATAGTTTGGCACATAACACCATGTTAAACCAAAAATTTTAGTTTTCACACTCCCCTTTTGTATAGTTTAAACAAACGTGTTAATTAGTGAGCTATAGAGGTGCTGAAATGATTGATTTTTGTACATTCAGACAGACCCAATCTGTTTCCCCCTTTTTTGAGTCTTTATGTTAAGCTACGCTAACCGGCTTATTGTAGCTTCATATTGAACTGACAGATATGAGAGTGGTATCAATCTTCTCTTCTAACTCTCAGCAAGAAAACAAATAACCTACTTCCCAAAATACCAAGCTACACCTTTAAAAATGCTTGGTCATTTTTTTTATCTTAATGTTTTAACATACTGTAACTTCTTTTCAAGCAAACTTTTTTTCTCTTTCTTTCTTTTCTTTTCCAGTGCACTTTACTTGGTACCTTACACATGTCTTTCCTCAGACTGTCAGTGCATTTTGCTGCAGTGAATGTAAGTATATATCCATGGATCTACTACATTATGACATTTGACGTATGTAGACTACGATGATCACACCTACTGAATCATGGGCTACAGCGCTGGTCAGTATACAAGAAAACGTCATCAGCATGCAACATCCTTCTGTGCTCCTACAGTCGTAAACAATGAAGCTAAGCAAGAATCGTGCACTTGCAATAGTGTTAATTGTGCGTGTAGAAAATTATTGAGAGAAGAGGAGGAGGAGAAAGTGAACCCGGTCACGGCTCAGGAAGAGACGCAAATTCTGCAAAGAGACCTTGAGGTAATGTTAACTTTGCGCGTGCAAGAATTAGTCCAAATAGTGAGCTGGAGCCACAGATTGTATATTAAACAGGTTGAAATCCTATTTACTATACAATCTATCATTGAAATGAGTTGTTTCCTTCTACCCTATCCTCGCCAGACTCGTGAAAACTCAGGCAGGCTGCAGGAACTCTCCAGGAGCACAAGACAAGGGTAACATTGTTTTTCGACAATAACATATAATGAGGAGTCCTACACTGTAAGTTTATCAGCTGTTTATAACTGTCAGTTGTCTGTCAATGTAAAGCTAAGCCTGTTATCCTGAAAAAAAGGCCCGCTGTTCTGAAAATACACACTCTAGAGTTTGAGTTCAGTGACTGCCTCCCTTACTGTCTGCCAGACTCCATTAACATATTGCTCAATTTAATTGTTATAAACATCTACTCCTTCTAGAAGATTGTTAATGATTTGTTATGACCCATAAAGTGACATTTACTCATTCAGCTAATATTCTGCAATAATTTGAACTCTAATTAATGTGAAACAGGCAAACAAAAACATTATTCTGGCCCAAAATACAAATTTAAAAAAAGGACACTGCTGCTAGTGTTTTTGTCAGACATGTTGACTTAACATGTGTCCTTAATCTCTGATGACATTATGGTCATTTTATGATTAAGTTCATATTACAGATTCCTCATTTAAGTGTATGTGATAGTTTAGGCCAAGGTGTCATATCGAATTATACGTTATTTCTCTAATATCCAATCCAGTGATTTTACTGAACCTATACCGATACTGAGCATCAGATTAGCACATCCCTATTAAAATTACATAATTATTGTCAAAAAGCATTAAGCTCTGATGACATATTGGTCTGTTGTCTTAATCATTAGCAAAAAGGGATGAAAACTGAGTCACAGTTGGTGTTAACATGCACCAGACTGGGTTCAGACACTGTATTCTGGGACACTGTCATAGAAGAAGTAGACCAGCTCTCATTTGTAATTACTCGCTGACTACGCTGTGATTTGTAACTCTCTGGTGCAGCCTATGAGCCTATTCAAAAGTAAATCACCGTCAGTGCAGTGCCGATACCAGACAACACCTCTGAGTCGATATTATTAAGCCACATCTATCTACGCCTTCGTGAAATGGAGAATTTCTGCTTTAAACAATTGCACCCATGAGAGATTTCTGTTCTGTTCTTAAATCAAAGACTGCACCATGATGAGAGGAAGTTTTCACATTGTGCTGTCATCACAGGAGGAGCCAGACCTGTGAGCAGACCAGTTCTGACTGGGTATATGAGGGGTCATTGGGATCAGTTACCAGGCGACAGCTTGGCACATGTCTCCCTCATCTGGACACGAGTGGAAAAGCAAGGTTAAGTAAGTACATGGGTCAATACAGAGCTGGTGCTGAGAAAAATCTGAACAAAAGGGATATTGTGCAGTTTGTTGCTCCAGGAATGACTAGTTTATATGAAGCACTAGGCGAGCTTTGCAGGCTGTGTGTGCTCAGTGCATCACACACTCCACACAGCAGCACTGTGACCGTCTCCATGTGCAATGTGCAAATTCTGCACATGAACCCCATGCATGCAGCAATGAATGGGCTCTATCAATCCAAGAAGAGTGCATTTTATCTGACACTGCAATGCATTATTTAGTTACTTTTCCATCTTGAGGGCTGAGACGGTCACACCCCTCTCTGGAGAACTCAAATGGGACTGCTCAGCTATGATACAATGCACACATTTGACGTTATTTCCCAATCTGCTCGGCGTTTTATCATACAGATAATCACAATACAGGCCTGAACCCACACACAGCCAGGGCCAATCATCCTGGACATGTCCCACACATCATGCATGTGTGATCCAGGCAATTTCAAGACATTTGTTGTCTCCCTGGTACCATATAACCAGGGCTGAACTTACATGTGACATATACATGAGATATGCAGCCATTTAGCCCCACACTTCATATGACCTAACATGCATAATAAAAAAATAGAATTAGATGAGAAAAAGCAGCAGCATGCAAGCGCACACAGCAGAAATCATCTGCTAAGATATATTGCACTTCAACTCACCTTGAGCGGCCGTTCCTCTGGTGCTGAATACACTTGCTATCAGAGTGGCCACATACCAAATCATAGTACTATTGCCGACCAGCTATTACCACGCAAAGTGCCCCGTTCAACCAATCTCTCATATTCGACCTTGCACCTCACGGTCTCTTGCAGCTAAAAAGCCCCTTCTTCATATCATATTTTCTCTCCCTTCATCCCTTCCCTCCCCCGTCCTTCCATCCGCATCCTCTCCCGAAGAGACAGAGCACCTGCACCGCCGCGTTTGTAGTAGACGGAGCCCGTTTTTACGAGCGCATAGTGAAACCAAGTGTGAGAATGCAGCCACAGGTCCGCCTCTGCTGTCATCGGATTGGCTGCTGATTGAGGCTTTGGGGCGTGTATTGGTTCTCCGCACGGCCCCGCACCCGAATGACAGGAGAGCGGCCGTGCGCCTGATTCAAGGTGAGTTGGAGCGTGCCATAGTAGTGGAACCGCAGTATCATGCGCACTGACAGGGAGACAAGACGTGTCCACAGCTTTAACTACACCTCTCCTCAAACTGGCCCCATGTGCACCATCACCCATTCATCCACATGCGCCGTTTTGTGCGCCAAATCATATCAATATTGGCAGCGTGTGGCTCTTTATGCGGGTTTGGTGGGATGAAAAAGGGGGGGATGCTGGTGGTGGATGTGTGTGACTCATCTGTCGCTCACCCATAGCCCTCGGCTGTTGTCATGTCGCTGTCACCGACATAAAACGCTCTTTTCTGCGTGCTAACCGCGCCGTGTCTGGCTGTATGTGTGATGGGTGTGGCGACAGATACAATACACTCCAGCCCGTGTGTGTATGTGTGAGTGTTTTTTTTCCTCGACGGCTCCATCATCACGCTGCATGCTGCCCACTGCGCACACATGGTTAGCACTGATAAGACTGCCTCTGTGTTTTCTACATGCATGACCACAGAGGAGTCATAACGCCTGCTGCATGTGCGCCTCTGGCTGCTCGACATCAGCTCAGATCTGCGCTCACACCGACCGGCTGCTGCGAGATAAACATATAGGTGATCGTTCATATATGAGAGGGAGACGAGGCTGCATTTTGCAAATCATCAGCAGCAGAATTTGTCACATTTTTGTCTCGGCGTTTGTGTCTGTCTGTCTCCCCCTCCCTCCCTTCTGTTTTTTTGGGTGACTGTCATATTCCTGTCTGAAATCAAAGAAGATCTAAAAACAGGGATAAAAATCAAAGATATTCTGAATTTTTTTTCCTGCAGACCTGCAGTAAAATAATGCTGAGTAATATTTACACAACACATTTGAACATTTTTATCACTGTTTTGCAACCAGGTCAAGCTCAGTTTTGACTGGGATTCAATGGGCAGTCCTGAGAACAGTCTTGTAGCTCCTTACTCTCACACTACAACACTTAACTATGTATAATCTATAAGATTTTAACAGCCTGCAACTGAAGATGGCCAATATTGGATATTTGCCGACATCTGATATGCTGATATTTTCTAGCTCATTTTGGTCCATTGCCAATGTGGATACCCAAACGTGGGAGGTAACTAAGTAGAAATACATCATTATTGTATTTAAGTAGATCTTTCTGACAACTTTTTAATTTTACACTAAATTTGAACACAAATACTTTCTACTCAGGCTCATTTCTTGTTACTAGTTTTATTGCAAGATGAAAATGAATAAACTTAACAAGACGAAAACAACATAAAGGGTGTAACAAGACAAATATAACATAACAAGGTGCAACGAGACAAAAATGACATAAGACGAAACAACATAACAATCCATAACAAGATGAAAAATGACATAAAAGATGTAACGAGACAAAAATATCATAGCAAGGTGTAACAATATGAAAACAATGTAACAAGATGTAACAAGACAAATATTATGTAAGAGACATAACAAAATGAAAATGACTAAAAGACGTAACAAGAGGAAAATGATTTAAAGGGCATAACAATACGATGAAACAAGATGTAACAGTCAAAAATTATCTAACAAGGCAAAAATGTTATAACAAGATTTAACAAGACAAGAATAATGTAAAAGATGCAATAAGGTAAAAATAACTAAAATATGTAGCAAGATGAAAATGACGTAAAAGGTGTAATAAGATAAAAACAACTAAAAGATGTAACAAGACGAATATTACATAAGACAAAAATGACATAACAAGTAATAACAAGACAAAAATGGCATAACAAGAAATAAGACAAAAATGGCATAACGGGTCATAACAAGACAAAAACAGAGGACTACTTTATGCTTTTAATCGAGCACATTTCAGAGACTGTACTTTTTCACTTAGTAAAGAGGAAGTAAAGATGTTGAATCAGTACTTCTACTTTTACCAGAGTCTTTTTTTCTCTATCTTAGGTATAGAATGTGTGTACTTTTGCCATCTCTGCTGATACCAATACCTGCATGTTTTTTACCATCTAATTTCAGAGAAAATGAAGTCTCTGCACTAACCATATCATGGCTACTCTAATCATCATGGGCCAACTTCCATACAGACATAACACACAATGCTCTTCCAAATGTAGACATGTACACAGATTTTTTTGTCACCGATGATTGGCATAGGTGTAGTGCTGCTGGAAGCTGCCATTGGAATGAAACTCTGCCACCGTTTGTCTCCACATAAAGAAATTAAATATTTGCAGTTCACATTATCAGTTTTTTTAAGTGCTTAATTGCCCCAGCCAGACATAAAGTTGAAAATGAATTATTTTTTTCTGATTTAGAGACTTACACCTCTATCGGTCCCCGCAAGCTATATTACCTTTTAAATGATGCAGTGCAAGTTTCCCAGGTGATTTCTTTGTGTGTTGTTTTGATGCGTGAGTGTTTTCTTTACAGTCTACTAATGATTTGAGAGGTCTGGTTTCAGCTTCATTTCCATGCATGCAGTAACGTCACTGCAGCAAATATCGTGGAACTGTAGTTATAAACTTAACAGGGCAGCGGTGACTCTCCAGAGGAAACAGAATTAAACAATCAGTGTACTTGCGCTGTCGTGCCTTGTGCGTAAATGCGCTCCCAGCATTTTCCCACCCGGACCCAATCCAGCATTAATCAGAATGTTCCACAGACGGTGCTTTAAAACTGCAGTCCAGGCCTCACTGGTGTCATAGGTGAGTTCTGGTACTTAAATAAATAGCAACTTTGATATCCATTTCGGAAACTTTACACCAGACATACTTGCATTGTGTGTACAAAACTGAATTAAAGGAGGCTCATTGGTAGACTCATGTTGGTGAAGGAGCTGTCTAACATGTCGTTCCAAAATGTCTCCTAGGTGTGATCTGGTGGCTATGAAAGCCATAACATTTGACTCACATGTTTTCACACTCATCAACTGACTCAGTGAACCTCTCTTGTGCGCCATATGGAAGCATTTGCATTTGTTACGTGTGTTCACTCATTTATTCAGGTTTTTTCTTTAACTTATCAGCTGTCTGTATGTTAGTATTTCTCTATAACAGCTAAAACAATCTCAGGCATTGCCAGATGATTAACAAGATAGGAAAATAAGAAAAATAAGAACAATAAAATATTTTTGTTACACGTTTGTGTTTTTCTGACTTTGTTCTAATCCCTGCTTTTAATATGAATTCCTGGATGGTTTTGCAACTTTAGGCCACTAAAAACCAGAGGTGTGGACTCATTGATGCCTTTAGACTCAACTCGTCACCAGTGACTCATGATTTCTCTTGGACTTGAGTCTTGACTTGAAAATATGCGATACCTT
The DNA here is from genome assembly GCA_027495735.1 of Lutjanus campechanus. Lineage (NCBI taxonomy): Eukaryota > Metazoa > Chordata > Actinopteri > Lutjaniformes > Lutjanidae > Lutjanus > Lutjanus campechanus. The sequence continues at coordinate 3,487 of JAJHUR010112802.1, read as the reverse complement.
CCTGTAAGCAAAAAGATAACAAAAGTGGTGAAACTTTAAAAAGTCTGAATCCACGGATCAATTAATTTCCCTCAATTTTCTGAATCAAAAAACGTTAACGCTATTCATTCACCTAGATCCACTTTGAACAAATCCAGCTGCATCTAATCAAGTTATAGGAGAGAACCATGAAGAATACCATTACGTTACTGAGCTCCAGTTAGAAAAAATCATAATAATTTTGTTCGCATACAAAAACAAACAGACGCAACGCCTTCCAACTTCAATCAACCTTTGAAATTACACAGAAAAATTCTAGCTCCTGCGCAGCAATGGTCGGGGCTGGGCAATTTTAGGCAAAATTAGGCAATTCTGAGCAACAAGCAGAGTGTAGGAAGATGAAAAAAAGGTAGCATTCTAATGTACATTTTACATGAACTCATAATTTCTTAGACTGAGGTCCATCTTCTATCTCACTGAGCTAATTGCCAAGTGACAGTTCATGTGTGGCTTCACGAATTGACTAAGCCAAGCATCAGGGTGCCAGACAGTTGTCATCCATGCCATGGAAAAGCAAATTTAAAAGTGAGAGTTCCAAATCTGTAGCACATAGGGTTGATTTGTTGTGAATTTTCAAAGTTTTTAAATCTAGAGGCTTGCTGTAGCGCCACCATCAGGACTATTGACCTGTTTTTGCAGCTGAGGCAATCTGGCATGGGACTGGACCTTTGTGCAAAGTTTAGTGATTTTTCGCACATGGGAAGTAGGATTTCCTCGTAAGAAGAAGAAGAAGAAGAAAAAGAAGAAAGAACATTGATAACAGGGTCCTGGCAGCTTAGGCTGCCCGGCCCCTAATAACATCTGAATCAATGTGATAAAGAGAAGAAATAATAATTGTGGATATAAATATGTCATTGACTGTAGCTGTAAGGTGCTGGAAAAGGTGGACAAACCCCGAAATTGTGATTTTAGTTGATTTTAGTGCAAATCTGATTTTAAAGGACCTCAGAACAGACAAAGCCTTGGGGACTCCCTGTGATTTCTTTTTTAATCTTAATTTTCATGGTTTTTATTTTTCAATATTTTTCAATATAATATTGTAATATACAAGCCTCTGTACCGATTTATTGGCATGACTGCATAAAAATACAATGTTGCCAAAGCATCTCTGGAAAGATTAAATCAAAAGCAACTGGACTTGTTTAAAAGTCTTTTCTGAAGACGTTTCGCTTCTCATCCAAGAAGCTTCATCAGTTCATGCCTGTCAGACTAGTCTGACATTTAATCTTTCCTGAGATTACAATGACCTGGACGAATGAGAACATTCACAGACATGTTGCCAAAGCATATTAATACAAACATTGACATATTAATCAAATTAACAGTAATAACACAAAAGGAAAAAAGGCATGGAGAACATGATGGGCTATGGAGCATTAAAAGTTGCTGCAGGTTCATCATTTTTAATGGACCTACAACAAATGAGTTATTTGTAAATAAGCAACATTAATCACTGGTCTTGGGGGACAGGGTGTCCACAGAGTTGCACAACTCATGTCAGGCTGAAACATATTTTGCTGCGAGACTACAGCAGTCCTCCCCATCTCCTAGTAAGGCCGGAATTCTTTGAGAATCTCTAAAATGGAGGAAATCAGGGAATATTTTTATTATTTTTGTAAAATATTGCTCTCATATTTTTGTCTTGTTTACACTGGGTCAGGAATTGCAGCTCTGTCTCTGTTGCATCCTGGTCACAATATGAACACAACCTCTCCTCTTCTGGGCAGCAGGTCTGTCTGTACTGTCAGGTTGTGTTCAGTCTGTATTTAGTTGAGGTTTTATCAGTTTTTTGTCAGACACTGTGGTCAAGTAGGTTGTCACAGTGTCCTCTCTGTTGAGGGTTTGACAGGCTTCCATTTTATTTTGTGATTTTATTAGCTCTGTCCAATAATCTAGGTATTTTTCATTTTCTTCCATCATAATTTGGTTGGGTCTAATTTTTTGAGTGTCCTGAGGCTGAAGTGGTCGCGGTGGGATGATTTGAGAGGTTATGGGTTCAGTTAGCTTCAGAACAAGTTGGCAGAATGGACTCCTTTGTGGGTTCAACTCCTGGCACTTTCTTCCCAGGTGTCTTCAGTACGGTGGCCGACAAGTACAAACGCGCTGCATAAACAGAAACGTGCTGCAAATACAGAAACGTGCTGCAGATAAGAAAACAGATGCAAAAGGAAAACGCTGCAAATACAGAAACGTGCTGCAAATAAGAAAAGAGATGCAAAAGGAAAACGCTGCAAATACAGAAACGCGCTGCACATAAGAAAACAAATGCAAAAAGAAAACGCCACATATCCAGTCATACAACGGAAGTGCTCCAGGCCTCTAGGTGCAGTGCTGAGCTTCCACCCGAGAGACAGACAACGGACGTATCAACGTGTGGAGCAGATGAATGAATGAGAAGAAGAAAGTTATTGTTAAAGCCATTAAGACTTTTGATTTATGTGCTCTCTTTAATGTTTTTGTCTAATATGATATTCTTAAATACTGCCTCTTAATGTTTGTAACC
>JAJHUR010112801.1:0-50452 GCA_027495735.1 Lutjanus campechanus | reverse complement strand
AAATGACCGAGTCAACACAATCAGTTTGGCAAAATCAAATGAAGCTGTGTGGGGGACAGATCAGAACTGTGTCATGGACATGACGTACCCAGTAGAATCAGGCGTAACACCTGTTTCAGCTGAGATCTTTTTGGATAGTCTAATGTTGATATTTATCTAATTGATGACAAAACACTGATGCTCTGTAACATTTTACTGCCTTACCTGATTTTTATATCTCAACTATAAATAAAAACTGTTTTTAACATTTATTCAAAGGCTGATGTTAATGGTAGCTCAATGTGTATGTCTGGTGATGGCCTGTTACGCAATTAAGTAATGGTGGCATTTTCCCCTGTGTCAGGTCGGGGTCGTCCTCCCACTGAGCCTCTACCTGATGGATGGATCATGACATTCCATAACTCCGGCATTCCAGTCTACCTGCACAGGGAGACCAGGGTGGTCACCTGGTCCAGACCCTACTTCCTTGGGACCGGCAGTATTAGAGTAAGACGCAACTCAAGTGTCCTGTCCAATTAAAGGGCCAGTGTGTAAGACTGAGGGGGATGTATTGGCTGAAAATGGCAGAATTTGTATATAAGATACTGTACATAGGTATGTTTTCATTGGTGTATAATCACTTGAAAATAAGAATCATGTTTTTGTTAACTGAGAATGAGCCCTTTATATCTACAGAGGACGGGGGTCCTCTTCATGGAGTCTGCTATGTTGCACTGTCATGTTTCTACAGTAGCCCAGAACAGACAAACCAAGCACTGTCTTCAGACTTTTGGACTTAAGCATTTTGCACTTGTTTCACAGACACCATAGTAGTTTTTCCTACATGCTTCAAAGGGGAGCGTGAAACACTCTACTACATGCTATTAAATCCTTCACACAGTTCCTTTAATTTTTGCACGGGTTTTGAGCTTATTTGTTGGTTGCACCTCTTTGTCACTTGTCTAAACAAAAATGTTGGTTACATATTTTGCTCCTGCCACCAGTTTGTTAACCAGGGTAGGTGGACCAGTAGTTTCTAGTCCTAGACATAATGGGCCTGGCAGTGGTCAGTGTTGAGCAACTGCAGTTGTTCCAGTCACCAAACATAACAAGGCACAGTTCACCCCAAAGTCAGCTTATTATATTGGCCGTAGAGATGTCTGCCTTCTCTCTAATATAATGGAACTAGATGTCTCTTGGCTTATATTTGCAATATTTAGGGTAGACTGTCTCTTTAAGGTTATTGTGTTATGGAGCCTGGGATGGACTGGAAGCTATCAGTGGCAGATTGTGAAGCAGTAGCTCAATACTAACCTGTTCCACAAGGCCCACACCAACACTGACAACACCGTACAAACCATTTTGTTACAAGTCTTGGTTGTCTTTTTTGATACAGAAACATGACCCTCCTACTAGCAGCATCCCCTGCCTACACTATAAGAAAATGAAGGAACAGGAGGAAAGGGAGCTGAATGGGGAGGTGACACTTGAAACAGAGGAGTTTGCAGCTAAGTCTGGTGTGGAGGCCAACGGTGAAGAGGGGGCCAGCAAGACTGCAGCTGAGGAGCAAGAAGATGTCCCTGCCTCCAGTCTCACTGACGGTGCCCCAGATGGAGAAGGTACTACTACTAACAGCCTGCCAGGCGTAGAGTCCCATCCCTGTGACACTGCCCAAGGAGCCTTGGGACAAGTCAAGGCCAAGGTGGAAGTGTGCAAGGATGAGTCTATAGGTAAGGACTTTTCATAGTGCATTGCCAGTGATCGACTTTTGAATTCTTACCACTATTACCTGATCTAACTGTATAAAAAACCTCCTCACAGAACTTGAAGAGTTTCGCCTGTACCTCGAAAAATGCTTTGACTTTGAGCAAGTCACTGTTAAGAAGTTTCGTACTTGGGCTGAGCGAAGGCAGTTCAACAGAGACATGAAGAGGAAGCAGGCAGAGTCAGAGAGACCTATCCTGCCCGCCAACCAGAAACTCATCACACTGTCAGTCCAAGATGCACCCACTAAGAAAGGTAACACTTATATAGATTCATATGTGGTGAATTTTTATACAATTCATATATCTAAAGAAGAAAACTTTTATTTTTCATTATCAGTAACCAGCGAAACCATTAAAAAAATAATACAGTTACAGATATCGTCTGTGTAGCCTGATATGGCTTATGACTCTGTGCCACAGAACTCCACGATCATCTAAAAAGCTATTGAAAACACAAAAGAGCCACACTGAAATAGCATTTGGTTGACATGTTTGCATTTAGATGAACATCACCAGTTTAATTTGTATTCCTTTTAGCCTTTCAAACTAACAAAGCATGGATGATTTCTTCCTTCTGTCTTGACTCCTCTGCAGTGTAATTAAAGGAACTTTTTGCAAAAGGGCTAGAAATCAAAAGCAGTGTCAGTATGTGTTATTTCTGATTATGCCATATCTATACTATAATTCCTTAAGTTGCCCTATAACTGTATTGTTTGTTGATGCATTTCAATTTATCTGTCTTAACAGAATTTGTCATCAACCCTAACGGAAAGTCTGAAGTTTGTATCTTGCATGAATATATGCAACGTGTCCTAAAGGTTCGACCTGTTTACAACTTTTTTGAATGTGGTAAGTTCAACTTCTACAAGTTTCTTTAGGTATTTTAAGTCACTCTGTCTCGCTTGCCCTTCTTACATTATTAGGAATACATCATTATTTAAGAAAAAAAACAACTCATACATGGTAGATGGAAATGCCTTCTTTCTATTCTGTTGGCATCAACGTCCCAGTGCACATTTACATCAACTTCCTCTGTTGTCACTGAAATGTACATGTGTGCCCACGTGCATACAAAGCTGTTGGTGTTATCTCGCTGTCTACGTTTCAAGTTTGTTGTTGAGCGTCACGAGATATTTGTATCAAATCAAACTGTTTGTGTGCCACACAGAGAACCCAAGTGAACCCTTTGGAGCATCGGTCATTATAGATGGAGTAACTTATGGCACAGGAACTGCAAGCAGTAAAAAACTTGCCAAGAATAAAGCTGGTAAGTTACTGTATTTACAGTACTTTACATAGTGGTGGGTTGGTTTGTGTATGTCACAGCTGAATATACACTGTATTAGCTCAGTGTACTACAGTCAGTGGGTAAAGACAGAAGGATTGTGGTGAGTTCTCTTGGAGGCATTCAGAAATGCCCAGAATTGTTAACATTTTGTCACAATAGTGAGTTTGTTGTAAATTGCCGCAATTAAGGTCCTTTCACACCTACCTGGACCAGACTTTCGGATTGTTTAGTTTGATGATGATGACAAGATGTTGGTATTTCATTTATAGTTCTTTAGTACACTCGCACAATTTCAAAGTGAAACTAACTGGATCAAATGTATAGACTGTGGCAAAAGCTTGAACCTTGGTTCAGGCTTGCAGGTATGAAAAGGTTTAAATTAATTTAACGGCTCCAAGTTGGTTCTGATGTAGACTAATCAAACTTAAGTTTTTACATCTCACAAAACACAGTCAGTGACCTTTGTGGCATCTTCCTAGATGAAGATTACTATATACCTTCTTAACTATATACAGTAGATACACTACACAAGTTACACTTGTGCGTTTTCATGTTCTTATACGTCACTAGATCTCCTCTCACTTGTATTTCCGTGTAAACTTCAGCTCGAGCCACACTGGAAATCCTCATCCCTGACTTTGTGAAGCAGACCTCGGAGGAGAAGCCTGTTGAGGGCGACGAACTGGAGGTACTTTTTTGCTGTTTTGACACTTACTTATGTCCTCACCTGCAGTTTTTCTTAGTGAAGTGGAAAAAAAGTAAGATATATTTGAATTGCATATCGTCAACTTGAAGGCAGGAAACAGGAGTCTGTTATTGACAACAACAATAGACCTTGTTCACAGAAGCCATATTGATATGGAATAGTAAGGCTAACATAGGTGTCACCAATGATAATCATCAAGGTCCCCGTCTATTTAGTGTAACAGAAGCTGTCAGTGAGCCAACATACACAATGGCCACACACTGACTCTGTTTGACTTGAATGTAACAGAACCGTTGTTAGTATAATTTCTAACACCTGTGTTTCCCCCACTAATTAGTGTCAAAATGGCTGTGAAAAAGGTCTGATGTTGCCAAAGATAGAATGTATACTTTGATAGCGAATGCATCTTTAGAATTGGAGGTGGTAACGTTATATGTGGTCTGCTCTCCAGTATTTTAATCATATCAGTATAGAAGACTCAAGGGTGTATGAGCTGACCAACAAAGCAGGACTACTTTCGCCATATCAGATTCTTCATGAGTGCCTTAAAAGGTAAGAGGCTATGCATAATGCCCCTAATACAATACATTTTTATTATGATTATTTTTGGTTGTGTGTTGTTTTGTTTTTGTTTTTTTGTATCATTTATTGTCTTTTCAAAAAAAAAAGTGTAGTGCTTATATCATCAAATTATATTAAGATTTTGCAAAAGGTTGTCATTCCATAAGGGTTCCAAGTAATTTGCAGTGAGTTATTAAGTTTTGGTTTTAAAGAGTTTAGTCTTTTGCAGTGCATTACAATGGAATATAGCTGACTGCATTGAACACGTGTCATTTAATTTGTCATAATGTGATCTATATGGATAATAGAAAAAAACATGAATATTGTGATGTCTGTGCTCTGTTGTTTAGAAATGTGCTGTTTGTCTGTGATTTGCTTTGCTATGTGGAACCTGTCTTTGTCAACATTGCCCATAATGTTAAAAGCCACTGGTGGGCTTTTACACAACCTGTCACAACAGCTCTGCCATGTTTCATTGTTGCTACTTAACTTTTGTCTCACTGTTGCCAAGGACAACAGAGTGCCAGGTTGGAGACATGTATTGAAGATGTCTTGTGTTATGTTCCCTGTAGAAACCATGGAATGGGAGACACCAGCATTAAATTTGAGGTGATCCCAGGGAAAAACCAGAAGAGTGAATATGTGATGACATGTGGGAAGCACACTGTGCGTGGCTGGTGTAAGTAGATTGTAATCCTCATCCGGTGAGATTGAATGGGTTGTATGTGTAGAGTAGAGCTGAATTTATTTGAATTCAATATGGTTTGTTACACGTTGTGGAGCTAACTAGTGTTTTACTGAGTAGTAACGTTGCATGAAGCTTTCAGTAACGTGTTTTGTACATTTGCCACCAGGCAAGAACAAGAGGGTTGGCAAACAACTAGCATCTCAGAAGATCTTGCAGATGCTTCATCCGCACGTCAAGAACTGGGGCTCACTGTTGCGCATGTATGGCAGAGAGAGCAATAAGATGGTCAAGAAGGTAACGGTCTTCAGCACTTATTATAAAGTTTTATTTATCTTTCTCTTTTGTGCTGAGCTTTATTTACATAAAATATTTAATATCTGATTTTAATTGCCTTAGAGGATAAAACTGGTTCTGAGGATTGTATGAACTTTATTTTCCAGCTCACATAGTGCTGCTTTCAGATACACATGTTAAGGTCAACAGTCTTTCAGCATCTCACTGTCAACTCTGTAGCTTTGAGTCAGCAGTGTCCGCTGACATGTTGTCTACACATTGTCTTGTTAACCTCTATTACCTGCCACATGAGAGAACAACCAGCAAAATGTAAATTGAAGCACGTCTCCATGACTTTTAAAACAACTGATGTTTTGCAGGAAACCTCTGACAAGAGTGTGATCGAGCTCCAACAGTACGCCAAAAAGAACAAGCCAAACCTTCATATCTTGAACAAACTGCAAGAGGAAATGAGGAAACTAGCCACGCAGAGGGTGAGAGTTGTTCCTTTTTGTGTTGCATGCAGAAAATTACATTTTAATTCTAACATGTTCATTATTTGTTCTGTGTCTGCCACAACCTCCCTCCCAACATTCTTTAGCTGATGTGTAACTCGGTAATTAGATTTCCATTTATATTTGGTTTCTATCATGAAGAAAAATATAGTTAACAGCACCACATCTGGGTATTTTGCCTTTATGTAATGCCCCTGCCCTTTTTGGGATGAGATTTGTACACAAATTCCAAGGTCTTTACCAATTTAATAGCATGAAATAAGAATACCATTTTGCTTTTGGGGCTATTAGGAGCCCAAACCCTATGGGCATGTTTATGTCGTGATCAATGATCAGTGTTTTCTATAGAAAAAAAAAAAGAAGAAATAAGGGATGATAAGTGTCCTTTCAGTCACTTTGTGTTGTTAAGACACTTTTTTCTGTTTTGGTAGTTTGTCCAGTTTGATGCTACTGTAAACTAATTACATAGCTGTGGCAGAGCGGATCCGCCATCTCTATTTTGATAGCCGTCTGCGCTTATTACAGTGACCTCACTATGAGCCTAGAGAAGTAGAAAACAGGTCTGTTTTAACGCTGCTTCCAATATTATTTTAATGTTGTTTACAAGGTTCATTAGTAGAAGGTAGGCCAGCTCAATTTATGAAACGCCTGAACAGCAGGACGTCATAACACTGGAAACCAATAGCAACTTGTAACAGAATTAATACAGTAAAATACTCTCTGTTCCTGGTGTTTTTTCACGTGGACAGGCTTTTAAACCAAATTCTATTGTAAAAGCAGGTGTTTATGGTAGAGCCATATTTTTCAATATTTTTTTTAGTAGTAGTGTCATTTACTCAGTAACATCATTAACTGATTTTTGAAGTTTTTGCCACAGACATGCAGTATTGACTGGCAGGGTCACACAATTTACCATTTTCTTCCTCTCTACAGAAACCCCCCTTTCTCTCAAAAAGGAGTGTGGTCATACTGACAATAAGATATATGCCTGTTCTCATATATAAAAATAAACCAAAGCAAACTTTTGATTTCTTGCAGTAATAAAATGGCATATGTTGCCCATAACATTAAAGATGGTGTGTTCCAGTCAGCTGTGAGCTGCCGTGTCCTCTGTGATAAATGTACTGTATGAGCCTTAAATTTTTTGTGGAGGATCTGTAAAAAGTTCAGGGATGTTTGTTTATTACATCTGTTCACCCTTTCTTTTCTTGCCAAGAATCATAAGAATATATTTTTTGTAAATCAGAAGTTCTGTCACCAGAGAGCTCATTGAAGGAAAGACTTAAGTGTTAGTTTTGATCCAAGCAAAGCCCAGAATTTCATTTGGGCAAACAGGAAATCTGCAGGGTCTCAATTAACAGGGCTCAGATGCTCCTCTCTATTGCAGCTACTTTTGATGCTTGAGTCTTAGGCTTACATTGCTGCTGCCAAGATTTGCATATTTTACACCATTTTCAGAATGTACTTCTCACATTATGGTTACTTTATTGTATTTCTGTACCAGGAGGAAACTAGGAAGAAACCCAAGATGACCATAATGGAGTCTGCCCAGCCGGGGAGCGAACCCCTCTGCACTGTTGACGTTTGAAGTCTCTGAATCACTGATGAACCGCGGCACTGAAACCCAGTCACTGTCAGACATTACACAGCATCATCCACCACTTAATTATGCATCACTGAGATCTAATGGCAATATAGTCACACATCAACCAGGCCGGTAGAACTGCTCGCTTCCTTCGCCCTCGTTTTATTGGTTCAGCTGGTAGATGTAAAGGTAGGACTAAATGCACTAACAGACAGTAGAGCAAATACCGTCTACCTCTCTAGATGCGCCCTCGCTATGGCACTAGGAAAAAAACAAACAAACCTGGGGCTGCAGAGAAGTGAACCTGACTTGATAACATTATGAACCACATTAAAATAATAATGCATGCTTCTTTGACCGCAAAAAAAAAAAAAAATACTGCACACATTGTTTTTTGTTTTGAAGTGTTGTTTTCGACAGAGTGCCAGCACCTATTAGTTTTGTTTGTGCTTCAGATATTTGAAAGGGACTACTAAGACTTGTGTATTTATACCATTCATTTAATTGGGAAACAAAGTTACTTGTTTATTGGGTATTTTAATGGTTAGTGTTTTGGATATTTTGGGTGATGAATACAAAATATGCCGCTTTGGTTTTTTTTGTTTTGTTTTTGGTTTTTTTTTCCTCCGAATGGACAGTTGCTGTCTTGGTTTGCACGATAAAAAAACATGCGTTGTGAAGTGATCACTATTCAGAACTATTGTTATGCACTCGTGTCCTGTCAGATATTTTCGTTGACTGGTCATGCTGTTGGTACAGGAACCGACTGCTTTTGGGATATTTGGGGTGACTTTTGTATTTGGAGGGACTTGTTGCCTTTTTTTTCCTCTCTTGCTTTGGCAATACAAGAAACTGACGTCCTGCTTCACAGTGGCATATATGTGTAGACACTGCATTGATTGCTTTGGCCCGTTGCTGCAATACGCCGCCACCATATTGGAGTGAGCTTCCGTTTTTCTGCTTAAAAAGTACTATAACGTTTACATTTCTCAACAGATTTCAGTTAGTCATGTTCTATTCAAGAGTTGATGATCTATGTGGCGTTCAAAGTTTTGTTTTGTTTATTTCCAAAATGACTCCACGAATGAACCCTTGAATATAAAAATGACTTATTCAAATCAGTTTAGAAATGTAAACTTGATAGTGTTTTTTATCCTGAAACAATTCAGCTTCTGTTTACTTGTATTTGTTTACAAACCAGTCTTGACAGGTCCAATATGGTGGCTATGCTGATGTTTGATTCAGAGGCCGCGTCTATGTATGTATGTATGTATGTACGCGCTGCTCCACACGCCAACACTGCAGTAAATCCAAGCACAGGGCCACAGAGTACGATCCTGTCTTTAAGCTAAAGAATAGTTTCTTTTATGCTCTTAGTTCTTGCTAGCTTTTTATTAAAGTACTAACGCCATGCACACCAACTAACCACTTGGAACATTTCAGTAACTTCTCATTTTCGGTGCCCTTAAAGAACTCATGTTGGCTACATGTTGCCTTAGTTAATTCATTTCATGAAGGGCTCAGAGTATATACGACACATTGGACCTAAAACACCCTTCAACAAGAAGTGGAAAGACCAAGCCCCCTTTACTTGATAAAGCATTTATTCTTTAGCCAGTTAGTATATTAATGAAGACAGCTTGTAAAAGATCAGATATTTTAAGGAAAATTGCCTACAGCATGTGCAGATTTTGAAGACTTGTCTTAATGGATTGTGTATTTTGTGTACGTTTGCCACCATTGTGACAGTTGATCATATTTTATGACCACAAATAGAAGTCATTTTTTCAAAAGGCAGCCTTGAAAAATGTAGTTGGCATACTGACATGAACAAAGTACGATCAAGTCATTTAGCCCAACACAAGCTGATAAAACTGTGTATACCAAAGCTTAACATACAGTCTTATGCATTTTATAGAATAATGTTGCTGCAAACTGTACAGTAGAGACATCTAAGACAGGACAACAACGCATAGATTCATTAACTGCTGGAACAAAATAGAAACTGCTGTGCATTCTTTGTCAAGTATCTGGCCTGTGGTTTTTCTACAAAAACATTAAATGACGCATCACAGTTGAAACAACACAAGGCTGTAGTGATATTGTAGATCGCTTTAAGAATGTGCTTTCCCCTCTGCGTTTGTCGTCTTTGCCAAGTGTGTGTCGGTGTGAGAAGAGAAAAAAAAACAACTGCTTTTACATGTGTTGCTGTTGAGTTGTACCAATGAATTGTTTGAGATGTTGCTGCCTAGAAAATGAAGTATGTATTGCAACCTGAGCTCCATGACTTCAGTGATATTTGTTATGCAAAATAAAAATGTCTTGACTAATGACGAGAAGGCCTTTCTTTTATTCACAGAATGATGAAACACTCACACAAGATTAAACTGAGATGGCACTTTAATAGGTAAAGCTAATTATTCCACAGTACCCCACTTGTGCTGCATTGTCCTTACTAAGATATGAACATGGTATCACAGTTTCAGGAAACAGAACTTTAGTTAGCTTTATAGTCTCATATGGAAGAATATTAGGCCCAGTCCTAAAGAAAAAGAAAAGGGGAGGAAGATTTTTTTTTTTTTTTTAAATTTTGAGAATAAAGGCAGAATGTCAAGAATCAGTCAAATTATCAGTACTAGTCCTAAACACTTAAAAAAAATTACAGAAAACCAAAAAAAAACCAAGAGTTTACAGAGTTTTTGTTGTCGTTTTTTTCCATTTTGAAAAGTCAATGTCAAGAAAGTCAAAACGACAAAAAAAATTGAATTACCATTTATTCTCAAAATGGCATTTCTACTTCATTTTAATGTAGATTTCATTCCCAAAATCCAAAAAAGAGAACTTGTCCTGATTTGCATTTTTTCATGCCTGCGACTGATATTAAAGCTCTGACTTTATTCTTAGTATTTCAACTTTTTTGTTCTGACCTGCTGATGGACTACACATGCCGCCCCCACCCAGTAAATTAATCATCGTCCTCATTTTTTTTTCCATATGCCGGGCCCTAATGCTCTTCCACAGCTTTCAGTATTCTACTTTTGAGTGAACATAGCTGACAAGGTTCTCAAACAAAAAAGACAGGACAGGCTAAGAGACACAGACCGTACAGCTCATAAGCAAATACAGTAAAATGCATACTGTATTAACATAATTTTACTTGAAGTACAAGTCAAAATTGCATTACAAAATAAGAGTATTTAACTGGATGAGAAACTGGTGACTGATATGTTATTTTGGACGAACCTGGCCTTTAAAGTTAAGACTATTAGACCGTGCAGACAGTTAGACAGATGACAGAGGAAGAAAACTATAATAATCATAAATTTTAGTACTGAGGAAGTGCATACAGTTCTACTGTTGAGAGCTCATGCTATCTAGCAAACTGTACATGGTCTGTTTCTGAGGCTAAGTGCTGCTGGTGTCCTGCTGGGAGGAGTAGTCCACTCTCTCCAGCAGTAGAAGCATCTCAACATGCATGGTCTGAGGGAACAGATCCACGGCCATGGCTCGCACAGGACGGAACGGGGGCCCGTGAACTCTGTTGGATGGCGCTCTGCACAGACTGTAGACAAAAACATAAGATATACAATTTTAAAGAACTGGCCACCTTTCAAAATGATATCTGGTACGGCAGTAGAAATATTTATTCAGGCCAAACTGAATTAAAACACATGACTCACTCTATGAAGTTGTTCATGGCTGCCTTCGCATTGCATGCCACATAAACCAGCCTCTTCAGATGCTCCGCCCTCCTGATGGCAAGTATCACCTTGGAATCTGTGTTTAAGACGAGAACTCTTAATATGCGAGTCACATCTTCATGTGAGTGAAATTCATGTCCACGTTTTTGACTGTTTACTCACGTAGGCCGGCCCTCGGTGGATCCACGATGGCTGTGAGGTTCGGTGACACGAGAGCATTGAGAATGTTGGGGAACACATCCTCAGCTTTTCCACAGTGAAACTCAACATTGCTTAGACCTTCAAATACAAATAAATAAAGCCAGATTAAAAACAGAACATACACTAAATACACTTAATCACACACTACTAGTTATGACATGGTCACACGACAACCACAAAACTACTGATTGACATTTTATAAACAAATCACTGATGGTAGTTTGACATTATTTGGTCTCTTACCGTTGAGCTTTGCATTAACTTTGGCATCCTCCACTGCCTCCTGGCACAGCTCAATCCCAATCACCTTCTTTACTCTCTAGAGACAAAAGTCAACAAAAACGTCAAAAACATGCCAGAACCTCCATTTTCATCAGAACAATATGGACAGAGCAATATTTGGCTGGTAACAGCAGTTTCCCATCAGAAAAGGCTGTCAGACAGCAAGGTAAAGCACTGAAAATATTCTAAATATAGCCTATACTGTATTGTAGCCACACAAACATAGTCTGACCCTGTCCGCAGCTTAGCATAGCTTAGCTTCCTACACCAGTGCTCTTTTTGTGTTTGTTGCCGACTGCCATCTACTGGAGGTAGAAAGCCCAACTTATCCCTTTAAGTTTCTGTTACATACAACAACTAATGTCACCTTAGCCAGAGAGATTCCAATGGTCCCTGTCCCACAGCACACATCCAACACTGTGCTGTCCTGATCCAGCTGGGCCCACTCCCCGACAGCAGAGTACAACACCTCCGCAGCTCCTGTATTCACCTGCCATGTAACCAGACACACATTTAGTATGGGCACACTCTGTGAACAGCACCTGACTCAATAAAGTTGTATGAATTAGCTGGAAACCTGGTTATTGAAGTCACTGAAGTAAATATTTCTAACCTGGAAGAAGGAATGAGGAGATATTCTGAACTTTAGACCCAGGAGTTCTTCATGAATGCAGCCCTCTCCAGCCACCAGCTCACAGGGCAGGTCCTCTATGTTAGGAGAAGTCCTTGGAGGACAAAACCACAAATTCAGTGCAGCATTCTGAGATTTTTATATTCCGCTCTCTGTAGGTTATCCTGCATGTTTTATGATCCGGTCAGTCAACTGTGTGGAGCATAAGGGGTTTTACTTACCTTTGACCCTCCCTAACAAAGTAAAGGGAGGTCAATCCGCTGTCTTTCCCCTCTCCTTCTGTAAAGTGCTTCCTCATGGAGCTCTTTAATGCGCCGACTTCTTCTTCTTCAAGTTTCTAGGGAGTCATTCAATAAGTAAAACAGATCAAACCTAACAATGCGAGCTTTTATCTTCAGAAACGGAACCACACAGATTGTAAACCGAACCTCACCTGTGGGTTGAAGAACACGATAGCCATGGCCTCTTTGGTCCTCGTGGTCCGAACGGTCAGCTGCTTCCAGTGTCCTTCATATGTTTCAGGACTGTACACAGAGTATGGTGTTGTCCTGTGTGCAAAATAATGGTCAGATTAAAGGCAACAGAGGAAATGTGTATGAAATCTTGATTTAAAAAAACATAGTTTAGTATTCTGGGTTCAGACTAGGCTCTGATGCGAATCCAGTGACACAGGAAATGCAAACAAGCCAAATTCAAATCAACACTTGCTAAATAACTAATAACTAACCTCAAGTCTCACATGTATGAAAGCCTAGCCTACCTGATGAACTTCTGGAACTCGCTGACCACCCTCTTGGCCTCGGCTGAGACATGGCACGTCTCAGCCGGCCCGACCACGGCGCAGGAGCCGCCTTTATATTTTCCCAGACGGAAGCCGATGGTCTTATCCTCACCGTCTGCACCCACTGAAATGAGGAACTCGCACTTGTTTCTGTACTCTGTCTGCAATGATACAGGTGGAGAAACATGAACAGGACATGGTATAAAGTATATTTTTTATAACTCAGACTCAGAATGTCTTAATAAATTGGTTAGTATACCTGTGTAGGAGATGGTCTGATAGTTTCCAGAGGACAACACATTTTGTTGTATTTCCCTTTCTGTGCAAACAGCCATGGCAGCATGGCTTTGTTGGTGCCGCCAATCTCTCTAGAAAAAAACACAGTGTAGAATTGATTGATTGATTTTCATCCTAACGTGCCCATACAAACAAAAATTCTCCACTCTATAGCTTGTAAAATATTGTCATTAAATAATTAATATTGTCAGTAAAATTTTCTGACTGATTCTAACTGATGTACTTAGAGCTGTCCACTTCACACAAGATGCATGTTAATAGCAGATGTAAACAGCCTCACATATGGACACACATGGTATGTACATGTATATACAGTATAATGACACCACTCACTTGGCCAGCCTCTGCAAAACCCCCACCACCTCCTGCTCCTTTCTCCTCAGCTGCTCCTCATAAGGCACGTTCCACAGAGGAGTCACCACGTTGGCGATCTGGACACTGAGCGGCTCCTCTTCCTCATCCCCCTCCGTTCGCTTGGATGGAGGCTGCCCTCCTGCGCCCTCCCCTTCCTCCTGCTTCCTCTTCCTCAGGATGGGGTCCGCTTTGGGCTTGGCCAGCCTGACGCTCAGCACCTGGCCCTTCCACTGCATGCCGTGAACCATCTTCATGGCCTTGTCGCGCTCTTCCTCGTTCTTGAAGGTGACGAAGGCGAACGTCTGCTTGCCGAACAGCTTGATCTTGTGCGGGTTGAGGCTGTGTTTGGCCAGGAACTTCTTTAGGTCGTTGAAGCCGACGAACTTGGGTAGATTCCTGATCTCTACTTTGTAGATCTCGGATGTGAAGAGATCCTCTTTGATGTAGCGGTACATGCTGGGGTCAGATGCTGCCTCGTTCTCCCCCTCAGCTTTGACATCAGACTTTACATCGTCATTGGTGGAGTCCTGGTGGAGATCATCAGGCTTCTCCTCTTTTGAGGGTGCAGGATCAGCCACTGGGCTGTCACTAACATCTGCCATCACTCTGTTGGGTGGTAGAAATCAATCAAGTTAGACTGTCATAAGAACATGTTGCTTATTAAAAACAATGAGTCGACTCATATACATTATTCCTTTCAATCATCATTTATAATCCACTAGAAGTGTGTCATAGTGTCTGTATTTACACAAACCCTGCCATCTACCAGTATTTTCTTATTTTCTTATTATTTTGCTGCGGTAGGGAGGCTTGACCAACCCAAAACGTCACTATTTGACGTCCTGGGAATAAGACACAACAACAAACTTTTTTTTTTTTTTGGTGCATTTACGAACAGTTTGGACAAATCCTACAGATTCTACTAAGAACTCAAAACGTGACAAAAAGTTCTGACAGACTTTTTTTGATGGTTCAACACACTAGTTTTGGTTTGGTTTAAGCGATATTTTGGCTTTGTAGTAATCATTACAATTAACTTCAAAAATTTAGATGCAACAATAAAAAATAAAAGAACGGGACGTTTATATTTTAAAAAGTTACATGTAAATTCATCAAGTGCTTTATAGGCTTAAGTTTCAGCACGCTAAAAGCCCTTTCATCACCTGTTTTGCATACAGAGGGGTATCTTAATGTTGGCTAAAAGCTGAGGTGGCAATTAAACAGATGTTACGTTCTGTCTGGTCAATAAAAAACGGTTCGTTACTATCTACCTGACGGTTTATACTGTTATTTCGTGCTACATATCAGCCATGTCCACATCTAATTGAAGTCCAGATAATGTTTTTCGGGTGGCTTACCTACTTGGATTTACTTTCGATTCCTGTCACTGAAATGTACAGGGCGGCGCCATGTTGTTTTAACCACGTGCAGCTGCGAACTGTGAACTTTCTTAAAGTGACAGTCGTCGTTTCGGGCTCGAGCGTCATGTCCGTATCATCCTATTAAATTTATTGCTCTTAGAAACAATAAAAACGCAACAGGGATTTAGAATATTACTGAAACGTATCGAATGAAACCTCCATAAGTCAAATTAATGGCTCTTTTCTAATGTCTGTCATTATTTATTTGTTTAAAAAGTTCTATTAATCCCTGTATTTTCATTTCATTTTCAGTTTATTTAGAATATTAATTTGTATCCCTTATTTTTATACTTATTTCTAATCAGCTCTCCTGTGTTGTGTATTTTTTTTTTGTGTGTGATGTAATATCTACACTTTTGTTGAAATAAATAAATAAAATTTCTTTCTCATTCAACCATATTTGCTTCAGCTACTTTTAACTCTTTTAATTTGTCTAAAATGGAAACCCATCTTTTTTTTTCTTTCTTTCTTTTTTTCCCCCTCATCCAACTAGATTTGAGGAGGTGTATTTGAATTACCACAAGGCAAGTCCAGCAACTGCCCCTGGGCCCCAGACCCCCAGGCCCCCAGGCTCCAGGTTCAAAATATATTAGGATATACATATACTGTACATATATATGAAGATTATATATATATATATCTTCCTAATATATTTCCCTTCTGTTGGTTTTTCTCCAGCAACACTTGTAGTACTAGGAACAGCTTTATTGGTTGACCAACGCGTTTCGGCTCAGGCCTTCATCAGGGTCATCAGCAGACATTTTTCTTCTCTCCGTGCACCTTGTTAGTGGGTGAAGTTGTGCCAGAAAACCCCTACTTGTTCCTTCTGTTGGTTTTTCACATAACCTAAGTAGAAGTGTTAAAAAAAAAAAAAATTCTGTTAAATTATACTAAGAGACATAAATATGAGGGGCATAGGCTATTTCTTTTCTTTTCTTTGTCTTTATGGATAAAAGAGTAAACAAATCTATTTTAAAACCTACGTTTTTTTGCAGTAGTTAGATACAGTGCAAGTTGACATTTTTTTCTATGAGTAATTAATTGATAGAAAGACGAAGCATAATGTACGAACAGTGTTTTGTCAGTGTGATTGACACAGGCAGCCCCAGAGAGGCGGTGCGCGCGCTGTCACAATGTGGGCGCGGGCATATGTAGGAAATTCGGCGCGCGAAAGCTGTAGCAGGAAGTGAGAGCAGCTGAAGGGAAACGGCGGCCAGTCCGGATTTGAATCTATCAAACTACTTCCATAATCTACAAACATCTACATTAATATGGCAGACCCAAAGGTGAGGGCACGCATTTTAGGTAATCTAATGTACCATGTTCGCTTTGAAACCTGAATTTGGTGACAAACGTGGTATTTTCCTTGTCATAATTCGTCAAAGTTGGTAAAGGAAGCTGCGAGCCAGAAATGCCGACAATGATGTTGTCTTTCGTGATGCTAGAAAAGCTAATTGGTGTGTTTTCAAGGCTTTGGGGTGTAATGAAAGCTTGAGAACTTTGTGACAGACAACTAGAAAGGTCCACTGCAAGATTTTGCACTCTTAAGCGTTTCTTCAGAGTTGACGTTGATGAGCTCGAAAGTACTGTGAAGTGTGCAGCCAGTCAGCATGTTAACATTAGCATCACACTCTGTTCATTACCTGCTTAGGAGGGAGATGGCACAATACTCTGAACGACTGAACTAAACTATCGCGGTCATTTGAACAAGATATTTTATGTCTGCATGTAACCAGCTGATCGAAAACAATAGGGTTAACTTAGCCGGGCTTCTTGCCTTTGTCTGCCAAGCACAACAGTTGCTAACATTAGTTGGCTAATGTTAGCTTTAGTAGCAGGGCGCTGGAGACACTGACTGCGTATTAACACGCAGTTTACTGTAACACGATTACATCGAGTGGCGTGCCAGCTAGCCCAAAAAGCATGCCACTTAATTTACTGTCAAATTAACGACGGTAATGGTTTGTGTCACACATCGTGCTGCGAAAAGACATACGATTAGCTCCCAGCTAGCCTGCTAGTGAAAGGCCTCGTTAACTAGCAAGGCAACTTCACAATGAGTTGCCTTAGAAAAACTAAGTTTAACAAGTATTTGTCCATGTTAATTAAGTAAAATGCAACTAACAAAGCCATCTTCAAATAGATTAACATAATCATTCAAGCTAGAGTCTTTATTAAATTGTAACTGTTACCCTTGTTGCGTCTTTTAATATCAGTTGCAGTTAGATAGCTTACCTCTTTTAGCTAAGGCGCAAAGACTTATCGATACGTTGGGATACAGCTAACAGGCTCTGCTGCTAACTAGTAGCCTAATAGGCTAGAACTAGGTTTGTGGCAGAGATTAATTGCATATTAATTGATTGTAAAATTAATCAACCACTATTTTGATAATTGAGTTATTGGTTTGAGTGATGATTTAGGAAAAAATCAAAATTCTATTATTTCACCTTAAATGTGAATATTTCTTTGGTTTCTTTATTCCCCTCTGGCAGTAAACTGAGTATCACAAGACAAAGCAAGACATTTGAGGACATCATCTTAGGCTTTGGGAAACATTTATTGACATTTTTAACATTTTCTGATACTTTAAAACAACTATTAATTGAGAAAATAATCAACCAGTTAATCAACTATGAAAATGATTGTTAGTTGCAGCTTTACTGCACATCACCAACTTTCCACTCTATGTCACAGGTCACAAACTTGCACACTTTTGTGGATAGCCATCTTCATCCATCTGCATTGTTTTTTTTGTTTGAAGAACGTGTGTGTTCTTGTCATATTGTTATGTATTCAATTTTACAACCACCAACGTGAGAACATGCAGCCCCCAACAGAATTAAAGATGCTTGGCTCAGCAACGATGCTTTACTAAAGGCTTTGCCAGTTCCCCCTACAAAAGCTATACTTAACCAATGAGCCCTTAAATCCCTCCATTGAAGCATCCATGGCCTGTTGGTCAGATGTCAGAAGTCACTTTGTTCCAGTGAGTTTCAAAGAATCACATTGAAAGATACCACGTGCCTAATTACTTTAACTTGGCCTATATGTCTGACATATAAGTAGAAGTTGTTTGCTTGGAGTATAACTCGTCCCCTGCTTTTCCTTTCAGGAACAGGACGACCACGATACAACTGCAGAGGATTCTAATCATGATCCCCACTTTGAGCCCATCGTGTCCCTTCCTGAGCAGGATGTGAAAACATTAGAAGAGGACGAGGAGGAACTCTTTAAAATGTAAGTTGCTTTAATAATCTAAATTGTTCACTCGCATGTTATTTGTCACACACATGTTGTGATCTAATAATACATTTTGCTGGTCAGCATGTGACTGATAGTATCTTGGAGTCTGCACTTTGAGTGGCCTCCTGTTAATGAAGTATGCCCCCTGTTTTCCCAGGCGGGCTAAACTATATCGTTTTGCCTCTGAGAACGACCCACCAGAGTGGAAGGAGAGAGGAACTGGTGATGTCAAGCTGCTGAAACACAAAGAGAAGGGCACAATCCGTCTCTTGATGAGGAGAGACCGAACCTTGAAGATTTGTGCCAATCATCATGGTGGGTCAAGTTGACAAATATAATTCAATTGCTGTTTTATCTCACTATAAAATAAATTACAACTTGTCAAGAACAGAATAAGTAAACTATCTGTGATAACCCAAATTAAAATAGCTATTTCCAAAACCAAATCTGTATCAAACTACTGTAGGTGTGATATAATAGTAAAAAGTAGTGTATACACAAAGGTATTTGAAGCCTGCCTGTTCATGCTGACATTATGTACATTTTGCTTCTTTTTATAACAAAGACTTGTGTTTTCTGTTGTAAACGTACTGTAGGTACTTGAGCTACAGATACTTAGTCAGCATGCCACCTTTTTCCTATATGATATTTAAATAATAAAATAGCTAATATAATTTTGTTCACTGGACTGAGATGCATTACATTTACATGAGCAACAGATTTGGTTGGATATTATGAATATTTGTATTTCTACAAGCAAATGCAAACAGTCGTAATTGGAGGGCAAGAAAACTATAAGGAGGCTTTTAACAGGATTGATAGTTTTCCCAAGTGTAAAAAAAAAAAAGACTACTAATTCTGATAAGAACAGAAACGGTACTGACTAATCATAATGTTTCAGTTTATAGAATTAGCCATCAGCCAAAAACATTCCAGCTAATAGTTGTGGAACCTCTTACATGGTATATGCTTAATCTCTGCTTTCTCGTGTTAACCTTTCACCCCCTCTTGTCAACTACAGTGACACCTGTAATGGAGCTGAAGCCCAATGCAGGCAGCGACAGGGCATGGGTGTGGAACACACTAGCAGATTATGCTGACGAATGCCCCAAACCTGAACTCCTGGCAATACGCTTTTTAAATTCAGAAAGTAAGTATTTCTACATCTCATCTAATATTAGTTTTAAAAGCAGCCCAACCCAGCGTTTTAATTTAGATTCAGTATAATGATCACACTGAAGGGATAAACAGTGGCCAGAAGCCATATTTGCGCATAAAAAGTTTTCCTGTTTGTCAATAAAAGATGATTAAACTGCCTCATTGGCCGTCATACAGCAGGATGAGGATGTGAACGTGCTAATTTTCCGTTCTGTTTGCAGATGCTCAGAAGTTCAAGGTAAAGTTTGATGAGTGCAAGGAGGAGGTCAAAAAACATCAAGATGGAACAGGTACGTGAAACTTAAAACTTGATGTAATATGTTAAGTTTGAGTTACAGGTGATAAGAAAATGTCTCTTGATAAATGAGTTAGTTGAATGTGAACTACTTTAAAGAGTAGATGGTTTAACTAGGGGTTGTAATCAGTTTTGCATGGTAATAGGCTAACTTTCTTTTTTCCTTTTTCTTTTTGAGCCCCCAGCTAATTAAATCCAAACTAACACCTATATTTTACGTCAAGTTTCGTGAGTATGCAGACTCACTCTGTTCTTCGCTGTCCACTCCAGCCTAGAACTTTTTTCGTCTGCTACATGAACATGCAGAATGTAACACTTGACTGGCTTTCTCAAAGGCTGGTGTGACTATGTTCTGCAACATTACAATTCCGATTTCTCACAGGTTAACATTATTTTCTGATGCCCAAAGATCAAGTGGTCCACCTAAAATTTATAAATGAAATTATAGTGGCTGTACAAAGAGGTGGGGTGTTCTTAAGGCAGTTGATATTGTGGGGTCAAAATAACATGAATGTTGCATTCAAACACATTTCACTGTTTCATTACAGGTAACACTGATAGTGCAAACAAAGTGGCAGAGAAGCTGGAGGAACTCTCTGTAAAAGACAAGGCTTCAGAGGGAAAGAAGGAAGAGGACAAAAAGGAGACTGAGAAAGAAGATGAGAAAAAGGAGGTGAAGGCTGAGGAGAAGAATTGAGAACCAAGAACTTGCTTTGCTGATCTTCAATTTATCAGTTTTTCCTCTTTTTCTACAATAGACTCTAAATGAACTGAATTTGGACACTTGCATATTATTAGTTTTTTTTTTTATTATTATTATCTGTTTTGCCTCAAGATCACAAGTCCTTGATGCCACTGGGGGGAAAAAAAAATACAAGATAGTGAATTTCTGAGAAAAAAAAGAAGCCCTTTCCCTCCCCTTTCCCTGTGCACCATGGAATGCCACGCTTTCCATCCTTGTCATCTTCAGTTCAATGTTACTATTAACAAACTGTGAAGAGGCTTGTGATAGTGATAATTCCCACATTGGGGTTTTGTTTTGTTTTTTGTTTTATTTTGAAGCAGAGTTTGTTTGTAGGGAGAGAGGATAATGTAGCCTGCTTGTTAGCAGCACAGGGTCAGGGACCAGGCATTATGGAGGTGCATTGTCAGTGTAAAATCCCATGGTGCATCTCAGTGGGCCTTCTTACCCTGTCCACTGTCCATGCTTCCACGGTTAGAAACAGCAAGTCAGGTGAAGACTTCTCAGTGGATGCCTTGTAGAAATAATTCTTTCTTGGTTCCTTCTTTGATTAGTTCTGTTGGGAGCTGACTAGAAGAGGAATCCACTCCAGACAGTTGAGGGACATCAGATGCGTGCTGCAGATCGCAGCATTCACTGATGGCTTACTGATGTGAGATCAGATGCACTTAGCTAAGCATTTCTTTTGTTCCTGTTTGTTTTAAATATCTGAAAACCATTATGTCCAAAGTCAACGGTTCATCAGTTAGGTGCAGCTACGCTCCGACTTAAGTTCCTCACCATGGAACCGAGTTTGTATTCTTTAGATCATAACATTCCCAAACTTTAAGCATGTAGAGTATAAGTAACAAAGTGTTCCCTATCTGATGTGTGCTCACCACCCTCTCCTTTTCTTTCCACTAATTGAGTTCTTAACCTTGCCTCTAAAGCGCATCCAAGTGCCAGTGCATCTGTAAATACATGTATATGGATGAAATGTTACTTTTCATTTGCACTCAAATGATTTGAAATGTTTCCTCCACCTTTGAATAAAAGCTGTCAAAGACCACATCCTTGCATTCATAGAAAAATCACTTGTTTCCTGGGATCTCTGATTAAATGTGCAGTTTTAAATAATACTGCTCTATAGGGGTGTCACAATTTTCAATATTAAATCGAAAATCAATCAAAATTAGCTCTCGATATCGGTAATTATCAAAGGCAGAATCAGTGAGACTCAGTTTTTTTTATTCATCTCTCCACCCTTGCCTACATGTGTCATGTCTCGAGAGAAAAAAAACACTTAGGCGATGACGGTAGCTTACTGACCATTGTATCACATTTGATATAATACTCTTTGTAAGGAGGAATTTTTAAATGTAAATGAGGGCTGTCAGTGCATAAAACAGCAATGATCTGTCAATCTTAACAAATCAAGACTCAATAGTCTAACAATGTTTCCAAAGTCAAATCGAATCATGGATTTGGAAAATCACATCACCTCTACTGCTCTGTATTATTAACAGGGTTTTCTGCAGGGCTTTTAACAGTTTAAAACCCAATAATCTGGATTTTAGGCCTTGATGTCTGAAATGTCTTCAATATGATTGATGACCAATATGAAATTAATAACTATTCAAACTGCAGCCTGGTCACAGTTTATCACAGTGAAACCAGATACAAAAACATGCTCCACCTTCAACTGTTGCAAGGACAACATTACGCAATTCAGATTGGCAGATTTCAGTAAGAGGTTAAGAAGATTAACATATGTTTTTGCCAATATGGACATGAAATAGGTCTTACATTGTCCTCATAAAAAAGGCCTTAAAAGTCTTAAATTTAACTTGCTGAAACCCTGATTAAAACAAGATTGTGTTGAAGGTTGTAGGAGGAGTTGAAACTCGATCATGTGGTTAATTGCAAACTACCGATCCCGCAGAGGCTTGGATTGCATTTAAAGTTTTAAAATGCAACCGTTACATAACATCTGTTGGCTAAAGAAACAATGAACTTGAACTTGATGGCAGTGTCAGGTGTCCCACATTGTATCTTTCCACTCAAAAGAATCAATCTCATTCACTCAAAGAGCTGGAAACTTTATTTACTCTTCTCAGGTCATTGGGAAATATTTCCTCTTCACAAAAATAGGAACGCATGTACATTTATAGTATATTCTATATTTTAATACATATTGAACTTTCTATTTGAGTTTCAGAAAACAAAATCAGCTCGTGGCTGATGATACAGATTCATTGCCGACTGTCAGGAATGGTCCCTGACCTGCAGTGATGTCCATCCTTAAAGAGAACATTGGACTAATGGCAGTCATCTTAAAGAGGAATGACATCGATAGTGTTCTGATATGTGGTCAAACCAGGGTCTGAAAGTCATGATAGACTTGGGTATTTTCAGGCAACTCAGCAGCTAACAATCTATTCAGGTATTTCAACTTGTTGCCCATCAGATTTGCTGAGTAAGTAGCCCTGTATACCACAGCCTTACAACAGAGACAACTTTTAACAATTCAGAAATACATGACTTGAATAGTATCCTGTGTTACCTCACGTTACTGTTCATGCTAAGGCAGCTGGGTGAGATCTTGAAAGGGAGGCCATACTAGCCAGAAGGTTTCCGATAACATCCAACCTTGTCAGACTCCACCACAGCTACCAGCCTTTACACTGATCTTCACAGAAAGGAATCAGAGATGGGGAAGAAAAAAAGTAATGTAATTTCATAATCAAGCAAGATTATGTATTATCATGTACATTGGCCTTTCTTCCACAACGTTCTGCTGTTAGCATTTGAAAAGTTAACCCGGTCTTAAAGGAAAAAATCATCACTTTTCATGAAGATATCCACTTAGTGTTATGAGTAAATGTAGTCAGCTGAAGTAATAAAGTTCTGTGTGTGCTTTATTGACCAAGAAAACGGAGTTTTCCTGCTTACGGAGCCGTGCAGCATTGCCTGCATGTACCAGGATGCATTGCGTGCAAGCATTTGACTGCTGCTATGTATGACGCCTTTGCTTTGTTGGCCAAAATAAGGCATTCTGTGACAAACATACTCAATTTGCTGACCCCCTGGCTTCCCTGAAGCAAAGTCAAGAGGTCCACCCTGCATTCCCAAGTGCCCACTTTTAATTGCTTTTAATTGCAAATTGCTGTTAGTACATACCAATTGGGGCTTACTACTTCCTTATAACATTGCACCTTGACCTTTGATTCTCTTGGTCATACACCCATCACAAAGGATTGTGGGTCAGAATAGTCAGTAAAGCATGCTGGCTTGTATACTGTAAAATGCAACTGGATGCAGTAGGGCATCCTGGTATTTTTTGGCATACTGCATTTGACATAATATGTTTTGGATCATACTAAATCTTTTCCTGGCATACTACAGAGTGTGGTAGTACTGGAACGCACAGCCAAGCTGGAATCGCCTGTAGCTCTTCCTTGCATCCAGTGACATGACTGCATGCAGGAAGAACAACAGATTTTGCAGCACAAGAACAGTGTTCAATATTCATGCACTGAGGAATTTATTGTTTCAGTTGACTACAGTAATCACCAGAACTGACTGGACATCCACAAGAAAAATCTTCCCTTTAAGTTGCTTTAAGTGTCGCTCCTGCTGCTCAATACAAACACTAATATTTCATTGTCCCGTAGTGTACAATAGTGTTTAAAGTTGTCACACTTCATTGTGTAAGAAACATAGCTTTTCCCCTCAAAAGGCAACAATGGTTTATTCTTAATGTGAATGTGGCTGAACCAAAATCTACCACTTTACATCCATGTACTTAGATATCACCAGTTCATTTTGTTGTCAAAAGTGATAAATGTTATGATACTACAAGAAAAACAAAGTTCCATTTTGACTCTCTGAGCGACAGGTAATACTGGAGCTGTACCAGACAGCTGCTGCAAATGGACTGATTTGACTTTTTCCATCTTCGTGATGTCTCTGTGACACTGTCACCCGTTTACGGTCTTTGAGAAATGAAGGGGTGTGGGGCCACTTTTGGCACTGAAAGCTCAAGGCAGCTTCTATTGAAAGTCCAATCCTTGACGCGCACGCAGCACACGCTGACGATTCAGTGTGGATCATGTGACTGTTTCGCTAGTCAAAAGATTGTGACTTTAATATTTCACTTCCTCGAACCACACATCTTTTAATTACATTTCATCATACTTTTTTTTTTTTTTTACACTGCAAGGTAGAACAAGCTATATTTACTTTATGGATTTTACCCATTATCACAATCTCATTTATTGACTGAATTTATAATTTATCAACACAAAACTCCACTCAAAAATAAAACATCCATTCCAGGCTTAATTATCTGTATAAAAAAGATGTATCAAACATAGTTTTTGAAAGGTTGGGTATATAAAAAGGAAACAAACCGATTAAAAAACTACAAAATAATGAATGGGCAACCAGTTATATTCATTTTACTACATGGGACAATGGCTTGTTTCACTACACCTTTCCATTCCTATGATTATAACACAAACATAACTTACATACTAAACAAATTTTCTTATTCTTTTCTTCAGACAAAACACAAACAGAAAAAGTTGTTTTGGTTGTGCAAGGCTGGCCTCGTTCTGAAATCGGTAAGAACCGTTGGGATGAGGTATTCTGATCTTTCAGAACGCTAATTATATGCCCAGCACTTGTGTTATGTTGAAATCATCAAACTGAACGTCACTTGAACAAACAGAAGCCTCTGATAATGACGTACTGCACCTTTGTGAAGGGAATAAAGCGGGCTAAGCTATACTCGAGCCCTAAAAATCTGCACTCCACTAAGACAAAGAAGGAGACATTCATAAAGTATGAATTAATATCAACTAGCATCTCTGTTGGTTGCATTCATTCCTGAGAAATTTCTTTTAGACAAAGAAGGAATTAAGGTTTATTTTAATTTTTATGACAAACCCCAATTCCAAAAAAGTTGGGACACTGTGTAAAATGTAAATAAAAAGAGAATGATTTGCAAATCCTTTTCAACCTATATTCAGTTGAGCACAGTACAAAGACAAGTTGTTTAACACTTTCCAAAAAAGTTGGCATGGGCAAGGAAAGAGCAAGGAGTTAAGGGATTCACGTGGAGAAAAATCTTCACATAAGGGGCATTGTATGCTTGTGACTTTCTATCCCTCAGGCAGCACTGCGTTAAAAACCGACTTGATTGCATTAAGGATTTTACTACATGGTCTTCGAAAACCACTGTTACTAAACACAGTTTGTCACTGTATCTCCAAATGCAAGTTAAGATTCTATCATGCAAAGTGAAAGACATCAGTGTTAGACTGATGGAAAGTGGAAATTGTCTCACTAGTCCACATTTCAGTTGTTGTTGTCGTCCGTTGTGTCCTCTGAGCTAAAGAGGAGAAGGACCAGCCAGATTGTTCTCGGCGCAAAATTCAAAAGCCAGCATCTGTGATGGTATGGGGTGTGTTTATGCCCATGGCATCATGGGTAACTGTCACATCTGTGAAGGCCCCATTGATGCTGAAAGACACATAAAGGATTTGGAGCAACATGTGCTGCCATCCAGACATGCTTTTCAGGGACACCCCTGCTTATTTCACCAAGAAAATGTTACAACAGCGTGGCTTCATAGTAAAAGAGTTTGGGTACTAGACGGGCCTGCCTGCAGTCCAGACCTGTCTTCTACTGAAAATGTGTGGTGCATTATGTAGCACAGAATACAACAGAGACCACAGACTGTTGAGCAACTGAAGTCATATATCAAGCAAGAATGAGAAAGAAGTTCACTTTCAGAACTTTAAAAATTAGTGTCCTCACTTCCCAAAAGCCTACTGAGTGATGTTAAAAAAGGGTAATGTAACACAGTGGTAAACATGCCCCCGTGCCAATAAAATGTATCAGTTCACACATTAAATATCTTCTTTGTACTGTATTCAACTTAACTCAGTCTACTTTTTATTCACATTTTTCACACTGTCCCAACTTTTTTGGAATTGGGGCTCATAGAAGCAACACTTTCTCAGTTAATCTGGAATGCAACCACCAGACATAATTCAATGACTTTCCCCTCCTGATATCCCCTTTCCCAGCTTCTCATCTCACTTATCTTGTGTTGCCTGCAGTTGCAGTTGGTGCTGCCCTAACTGATCTGTCCTCCATCACTTCTCAAACCTGTACAACTCCACCAGATTCGCTGGAGATGACATGAACAGTACAAGTTAATGTGAAGCACCTTGACTCGTAAGTCTTCTCACAGAGGTCCATGGTGAGGATGTCAGAGTTAAATTCATCTGTAGTGTTTTTGTTCAGCCTTCAGCGCTTGTCTGTGACATTTTGAACAACGTACGCTTCATGACCACAGCTGAGAGACGGTAACGGTAATAACATTGACAATCTGTTGGACGGTCCGCTCTTACCACCAAGATGATGAGCCACAAAATGTTAATGACAAGACACCCCTCACGCATAAAGCCTGCAGCGGTATCAACTGACAACCAACCCTTCAGGTACAAACACACACGTGCATTTGGCTAGACAGACCCACACCAGAGCAAACAGATCCTCTGATTGGATAATAACTCCAAAGCAGGGAGTGCTATGTTGCGCTGACTGGCTGTTATCTAGACTTCACAAACATTAACAGAGAAGAGAGAATCTCTTTGTAGCTGGGTGGCTGTTGTCGTTGGGAGGTGGATGTGGTGTCCCTGCTCACACTGATATCTCATACGTGGTGCCTCCTACACCTGTCACCTTTTTGACATTACTGTGGCGACTGGGGCTGACAGTGGCACCCGGGGCACTGGGGTGGCAGTCCATCTGCCCGTTAACTTTCATGGCCTCTCTGAGTGGAGAGAGAAAAAGAGAGAAAATTATTCAACACAAAGAGCCAAAGAGACTCAACACAAGTCAATCAAAGTTTGTGGCAGCATGCACAGATTAGTTTTATGGAGACCTGTGACAGGTTAAAGTGACAAAAAAAAAAACAGTAGTATGGATGGTTAGTTGTAAGTGTACTCGTTAGTGATGCAAAAGGCTTGGAAATGTTAAACGAATTGGTGAAAAGCATGCAAAAGGAAAAGAAGTGAGTGGTTACACAACTTTATTTATCTGACATTTGTGAAATAATACAAAAATTGATATTTTTCTAGAAAGGCAAACATAAATCATAACAGAACGCGTAAGAATTCACACCAGACGGTACTTAATATGAATAAATGAACATAACAGTTGGACAAATACACAAATGCTACACATTGCCTTAGTTAGGACTAGTACACTAGTGCCCGTGAATTGCTGGCTGTGTCCAGCAGAAGGAGCCCAGCAGTCCAGCTCAGTACAATGCATGCAGTCCCACAGGGGCAACGTTAGGATTCATACCTTGGGCCCCCCAGACGAGGTGAGTCTGTCCTCTCATGGGCACTGATGTAGGAGAGTTTCTGGTGGGAGTAGGAGGGGGATCGGGGCATAGCAGGGGAGTGTGGCTGGTGGGCTGGGGAGCGATAGGGGCCCTCGGGGGCAGTGACCCTGCTGTGGCTGCTGTTGCTGCTACTGTGATCTGTGTGCAGGGAGGTGGATGAAGTCCTAGGGGCACGGCCCAGCGTAGAGCCAGCATGACGCAACACAGGGGTTCGTTGCCCATAGCTCACCAACCCGACCCCCATCAGATTGTCTCTGGAGCCTCCGTAGGCTGGGGGTGTTGGGCCTCTGGAGCCAGGGCCTCGGGGCCCATCTTGGTAGCAAGTGTTGGGGGGTAGGCCATAGCCCCCATCAAACACCCCAGAGTCCTGGGCGTAGATATGGGTCTGGGAGCGCCCATGCAGCATCTGCCGCTTCTCCCTCTCCTCCATCTCCTTTCGCTCCTGGATGGAGGCCATGATGGTCTGGGAGAGGTTGTCATAGCGGACTGGAGATGGGTCCCTGTCCCTTGAGTGAGGGGATTGCCTTCCCACCCTGGGTGGCAACACCGGACTGTAGGTGGGGGCACCCTGGTGCCTCTGCATTTCAGGTTCCCGGATGTGGCACATTTTGGTGGGCAGGTAGGGCGAGTGGAACCCCATGGAGGGCATACCACGATGGGCCATGCACTCATTGGCAGTGGCTGGGGAGATGCTGGGGTTTAACAGGCTGTCATAAGACAGGCTGCCATTACGGTTGGAGAGCGTGTTGGGTGAGAAGACACTCTTGTACGGGGTGGAGGTGACTGTCTGTGGCTGCAGGGCTGGGAGCTGGCCCTTCTCCGTACGGCGGTGACCCTGCTTCAGGCTGAGAGAGCGCGAATTGATGGGGTCAGAATCCAGCTGGAGGGGAGAGGACTGGAAGGTGCGGTGGAGGGGAGCATTGGTGTACTCTGGCAGGTCCAAGTTCGGCTCAGATCGGTAGTCATGACCACGGACACCCTCTTCCAAGATAGCTGAGGTCTTCCGGTCATCTGGCATGACAATCTGAGGAGCAAACAGCAGAATAACACATCAAATCTAAGTGATCCCCGGTTCAGATCCCAGACGAACCCCAATTTGTGGACCCGGTTCCTTTGAGGACCCACCCATGCTCTCAGGAACACAGAAAACCAGACGGGTGGCCCATCACAGAAGTCACTGTCCTTAACAACTGCTGCTGGAGCTTTTGCACCAGGCAATGAACCCCTGGCTATTAGAGAGGAGCTACTAATCATAGCATAGAGACAATTAACATAAAGAATGTACCTCATACATAAGTGCTAAACAAATCATGCCTTACCTTCTCTCCAGCAGCATGGTAGTGGACTTTGGGCATGGTGCCAAAGGACGGCCTGAATTTGTACATGGCTGGAGTGGAAGGGTGGGTCTTGCCAGAGAGAGAACTCTCTACAACACACATGGAAAGAAGACCAGAGTTAGCAATGTAGATAACAGAAATTAGACCATTATGCCAACTCTGATTGAAAGTTATTTCTGGGAGAAAAGACAAGACCTGAGAGCTGAATTCTATTATCAGAGTAAAGAGGCTGAAGGTATTTAAACCCAAACCATCACCATTCTGACAAAATGAAAATGAATTGGGGTGAGTGGGCAGTCAGATGGTTAGAGTCCATTCTGTAACTGATATCTAACACATCTGAATCCTGCAGCAGCCAGCTGTCCATCCTTGACGAACTACCTTATCCTTCAGCATGGCCTGAAATCCCAAGGTGCAAGTAGCTGCTTCTGTGCTCTGGTGCGCGAGTGTCTCTAAAGGCATATGCAAAGAACACTTACTTCCACAAATTATAAGTCCCCTGAATTGCTTAAAAAAAACCTTTTAGATCAACTGCAGTACTCTAAATAACCACCAGGCAGTGGTAGTGTTCCATGGAAGGGCAGCGAGGGTTCACTCCCTGACATAATGCACCATGACACTGGAGATCCTCTAGAGGGAACCTGCTGTTGTAGGTCCAAAACGAAACATTATTGACACATCATACTATTGATTGTAACAGTGTAAAGACTGCAACACCGTTAGCTGTAAAAGCACCATCAAAATAGGATCTGTCACAGTTCCTAATTTACGCAGATTCCTTCCGAAGGCAATCAGTCAGCGTCCTCGTTCTAGACCATATTCCTCTCCCATCCTTCCATTTGTCACAGCTCTGTTGCTACACACCACCAAATAAAAAGGTGGTGATTCATGTCGCAATTGTTCACTTTGAAATCTCTCCATTGTAACACAAATCTGGGGCTGATTCAGTGAACGGGGCCTGCCTTCTCACTACAAATCACGCCTATTCTCCGGCCCAGCAAAAACAAGACCATTGACCTGCCACTGGGACGGGCATTTATCACGCTAAACTAGCGCCAAGGCACACTGGTGATGTACAGAGGGAGTTTGGGGAATTGCTGTTTGGTGCAGTCCTGACAGCAAAGAGAAATGGGATTGATGATGAGTGACAGGAGAGTTGCTGGTGAACACGCGGAGGGCTGTGTTCCTGCGTTCCTTACCTTCACTGGAGGTCAGCTGGCTTTTTAGCTGGTTGTACCTGTCAGCTTTGGGCGGCAGCGGCGGCTGGGTTTCTTTGTCGTCCAGGCCGTCCAGGCTGCTTTTGGACTACAGGGAGGACAGCAGGGCGTTAAAAAGCATCCAGAGCAGGTGTGGGGGATGACAGATGAAATAGAGAAGTGCATGTGCTGGTGTTGGGGATGCACCAGCACAACTCACACAGATGGTTGCAGGGGAGCAAAGCTGCACCAGGCAGCTGCTCTACTTGAGCCTAAATTTATTCTTTTTAGAGGCTAATGGCATGGAAATGATGAAAGCAAATTATCTCAGAGTTGGATTACCAATTTTTTTTTAAATAGAGTATTAATTTATTCATCATAAAAGAGTACTCAACTGATTTAGCATTTCATTTCTGTAGCAATCAAACTCCTGATGAAGTGTAAAAAAAGGAACAAAATCAATGCAGCAGAAACAGATATTGTCTTTTTTATTCCTCACATTCTTCTGTCCCAAATTTTCACTCTGGGCCAGAATGACTGGTTTGTTGACGTTAATTTAAGTTCAAATTAACGCCAAATGTTTGCCGAATGAGATAGCGTCTGCTTACCAGCTGTAAGAAATCATTAATAATCTTTTAGAGGGAGTAGGTGTTTATAACAGTTAATCTGAACAATATGTTAATAGAGCCTGGCAGGCTGAAGGTAGGCAGTGACTGAACTCCAACTCCTGAGTGTGTATTTTTAGATCAGTGTGTTTTTTGTTTTCATTGTTCCCTGGCCTGTAAGTCCTGTTTATCCATCTAGACTTTTTTTGGTGTGAGTTTTGGAGATATCGGCTATAGAGATGTCTGACTACTTTCCAGTATAATTGGATGAGATGGCAAAAAATAGATTTGAAAAAATTCAAAACCAATGTCTCTTTCCAAAAATCATCACTCAGTCACTCAAGATAATCTACAGACCTTGTTGTGAGCAGTTTCATGTAGGAACTACGTTCTTTCTAGTAGAAAGAAAGTAGTTCCGGTAGATTCTAAAGTAGTTCCTACATGAAACTGCTCACAACAAGGTCTGTAGATTATTTGGCACAACCAGGTAACGATTTCTGGAAAGAGACATTGCTATTGAGTTTTTCAAATGTATTTTTTCGGCACGCTGAGCACCGCAGGACGAGTGCCATCTAGTTCATCTAGTTGTATTGGCGAGTAGGCAGACATCCTTATAGCCGATAAGACTAAGGCAACTGACACCAAAACAGTACAGAGGATTTTGATTTTGGGGGTGAACCGTTTAGTAGGATCTCAACCTATTTAATATACAATTTTTATAGCTCCTACTCACTGTGCACAGTGCTCATTTTTGGATCCACAATTGTTACATATTGCTCCTTTAATTTTGCAGAACTTGAAGATAAAAAAAAATATTGAATTTATAGGGTTACTCTTAAAGGGAATAGGACAGCACAGCTAGAGCTTTCTACAGCACGGTAACCTTATGCCAAGACACATTGGCTGGTTAAATCTACCAGAGAAAATTAGTGTTCATTATAAATATTTGTGATTATCTGTCCTTGTCAGTGGTGTTTTCAGTTATTTGGTTGCTTGTTTACCTGTTCAGAATGTTATACATATAAACTATGTGTACACAATAAGGTGACTTCATATGCTTTATGTATATTCTTGGCTATTTCTGTGTATATCATCATGGATGAAAGAGGAAATTGGCATAAATATTCAACTCCTGTGTATCTAAGTGCTGTTAGTTTTATGTCTATAATGATCATGGGACTGTGGGGTAGGAGAGGGGATGGGGTTGGGATGAATGGATGGGTTGTTCTTGTAGTTTTGTTTGTGTCTGTTTGTTGCTCTTATTTTGGTGCTTATGCGTTCTTACCCGAGTATTACCTTATAGGGCTGCAACTAATAATTATTTTCTTTACTGATTGATCTGCTAATAATTTTCATGATTGATCAATCAACCATTTCGTCTATTGAGAGCAAAAAATGATGAAAAATGTTTATCGCAAATTCCCAGAGCCTGAAGTGATGTCTTTGGATTGCTTATTTTGTCCAGGCAGCAATCTGAAACCCAAAGACTCATCATTTGTTGTCATAGATGACAGGGAAGGGCAAATCCTTGCATTCGGGGAGCTGGAGCCAGCAGATGCTTGACATTTTTGCTTGAAAAATGACATGAGGTGATCGATCGATTATCAAAATAGCTGACAATTAATCTTCTCACGATTGACTGATGGATTAGTTGACTAATCGTTGCAGCCCCGCTGCCGTGATTCATCATGTCAGGTTTAGACGGTGGGTTGGAAGGAAGAACACAAAGGAAACAGGAGGGAGTGAAACTGTTGCGTTATATTTTGCATTGTGTCACTTGTGTGACTGTGATGTTGCCTCTCCTACCTTAAATCGAGAATAAACGATCACAAAAAAAGATGCTTTTCTTTTTCTGGAGCACCACTTCGTTTTTTAGCCTGGTGAGATCAGTGTTTTTCGACAATAGACAAAATTTTCTCTGGCTTTAAAAGACCATGAATGACCAATATCAAGCAATTATCAAGCAATTTCCAACTCTCTGATAGTTGATTTTCATAATAAATGGCATGAAATGAAACCAGTCACTGCCTATCTGTGAGTCACTGACATATCTGACTTTAATGAAATACCATATCCTTTTATGTGTTACCTTTTGTATGACTCTGTATTAAAATGGGAACCTAGCAACAGAACTGGGTACACACACCGTGTTTATATGCATTTGTGACATGAGACTACAGGAATAAACAGGAGAAGATGCTTACACCACAGGGGACTAAATGTAGGTCAGATGGATGATGTTGGATGAATAACAGGGAAATAACAGGGAGAAGCTCTGGAGTAATTGTGAACAACTCACCTTGGAGCTGATGATGGTGCTGTGGATGCCGTTGTCGCTCACTTTGATGGTGATCTGCCTGTCTGACAGGTCAGGTCTGATGAAGGGGGGCTGAATTTTGACATGGGGCTTTTTCCTGGGGTCCAGCATGTACCTGCACAAAAGTGGGCAATAGGCGTGAACAAACAGGGTTTTTTCTTTTTTATTGTCGCCTCACACCACTAACAAATTTTAGCATAGACTGGAAGTCAGCATTGCCATTGCATTTGAAATGTTTAGTGATACAGAGTCCACTGCCTCACTGGAAGCAACCAGGATGACAACGCAGCCTAACCAGTACGAAATATACTCTTAAACTGTGTTTCCACCCCAAATTCCACAGAATGTTTAGTCCCAGGAACTATTTTTCAAGGAGCCTTAAAGGTTCATTCAGCCTGTTGTTGTTTATGTTCCG
The DNA here is from genome assembly GCA_027495735.1 of Lutjanus campechanus. Taxonomy (NCBI): domain Eukaryota; kingdom Metazoa; phylum Chordata; class Actinopteri; order Lutjaniformes; family Lutjanidae; genus Lutjanus; species Lutjanus campechanus. The sequence goes on along the minus strand of JAJHUR010112801.1, from coordinate 16,713 downwards.
TCTGCTGTCTAAGGACCTGCAAAGATTAGGCAAATAAGTCTCCTTGACGAATAAAAAAGTGTCAGATTCTTTTGCACATAATTTTTGCACGCAACTGAACAGCAACTCTGTCGTCAGTCCATCTGTCACATGCTTTCTTCTGTAACTCTTTGTTGCTGTGTCAAAGCACAATGAACAAAAAATAAGCTAGTTTTCAGCTGCAGATTTTAAAAAAGTAGTGGCTGAAATAAATTGCTGTGAATACTCAACCGATCAGAAATGTTCAGCGCTGCAAAAATGTTTTGTGCTGGAGACTCAAACTTCTCACGTCTCTCACGTGTGACACTCAGTACAATATGGTTATTAATGTGGGTTCTTATCAAACTCGGTCCAGTGATTGGATTAAGCTCCAGGTGCCAGCTGTTTTTACTCAACTTTGAAAATCCAGTTTTTCATATTGTGCACCTGCAACGTGGAACAGCATGCAGAACCATTTAAAGCTTTTATTGCTTTTACTTCTTGATGTCACTTTTATCTAAGTTTCTCTTTGGCTTTTTCCATGTCTAAGTGATTTTGTTTTTATTGTTTTACTCGGCTACACTGTAAATGAGGTCTCTACCTCAATGTATTTCCGAGTTAAAATAAAGGTTGAATGAATGAATGAATATGGAAGAAATCTTAAAGTTGTACCAGAGTTAATAAACTCTGTTTGAAGAAATGTAAAAAATATATATTGGTTGGCTGATATTATCAGTCTGATATTGGCCTATTAAAGCCTATCACAGCTACAGTAGTCTATATCAGTATTGGTATTAATACTGTCCAATATGTTCTGATATTTACTTCTATTTTTTTTATTTTTTTTTATCAGAACATAATGTAGATTGTTTTTTTTCTTTGTCTTTTTTAGTTTTTTAGTTTTTGGGCAGCATTTTATGTATATTTGATCCCTTTTCTTATCCCTAATATTTTAAAAATACTATTAAAAGTTCACTATTTGATAGTAGGGAATTCTTTTACTCCCTACAATCAGTATGAGCCCAAAAGTCCAGTATTGATTGGGTTGTAGTACATATATGTAATGTAGATGTATGTACACCTATATATGAAACATATGGAGATGTAAACAAAAAACACTGCTAATGTCATTTCAGCACCCTTCTCTTACTTAGACACATACAGCGCTTTATACTCCACTCTCCACCCATATCAGCTTTCCAGAGTACAATGATGAAATTAGTTAAGCACTTTGCATAATCCCATTTGGCGAGTTACACAGTGTAAAACAGACATTTCAAACATGGCTTCCTGACAGAAAACCAGCCTTTAAGAGAGTCTTACAGGGTTTTTTCCATAATTAAAAAGGCTGTCACTGTGATTTCTTTTAATGTTTAATGGCTGGTGTGGAAACTTGGGGAGTAAAATGTCTGGTATACTTTCTGAGCAGCCTGTACTATTTGCTGTAAGATTTTAAAAAAATACTATTGTAATAATTACAGTAAAAATGAGCTCACATTTATAGACCTCAGCTTGCTTTACACCAAAAAATGTACAGCACAAATCTTCACAGACTAAGCTCTACTCAATGGATGAGACAGATGTTACCAAGCCTTCCATTAGACAGGATAATTCACACATTAAAGTCTAAACAGCGTATATTTATAGGGAGGCCCTTCATTAATTATGTTAAGGATTAGATTTAGATTTAACAGATGATCAAGTGAATTTCTGAGAACGCAGCTTCCAACCTTGTAGAACTTTTATTTTTCTTTCATCTATTGAAATTAAAATACTCCATTTACAAAGATTTCTTTTCTTTTTTGGTTTGTGTCAATGCAGCAATTTTATGTGGAATCAGTAACAGTTCATTCAGTATCAATGAAGTCCAACACGCTTTGAGTCAATGGTTTGTTAAATCAGAAACCTTCCATCAGGGATTATGCAACAACTTAACAACAGATGCTTGTAACACAGCGTTTCACCCCCAGCCTGCTGTTGTCTCTCTGCAGTCACACTGTTGATTTTTATGGAATGGGACTCGTCCCTATAGGTTGTAAAACCGGCGCTCTGGGTCTTAGCGACGCTATATGTGTGTATGCGAGTGTAAAAAAGCACGTTGACTAGCTGTGCGCTCTGGTTCCCATTAACTGTTGTTCTACAGAGTGATTCAATTCTCCCTGCCATCTGCCTTCCCCCAGGGTTGCTGGCTGCTGTCAGGCTGAACTGAATACACACCTCCGCAACCACCTCACGTGCATAACACTCATACCACACACACACACACAATGCTGCCGTGTGTGTTATTATTGCAGTTAAGATGGTGCTGCGCTGGTGCTTTGGCATCACTGTCATTGGCCACAACCCTTGTAAACACACAAATCTAGAAGTGTCATAAGTGGTCATTCTAAACTCTATAATCTCTCATGACAAATACTCGTTAAAACAATGTACGCATCTAAAAAAAATAAAATAACATCAACATTTGAATATGTATTTATAAATATGCATGCCACTGCATATAGTGGTAAACACTAATGACTGCATATATTCACAGCAGTATTTCTCTGTTGGATAGTATCCATATATCCATAATACCATCAGTTATTCCATTCAAATTTTAGATTTATCTAGAATTACTCAGAACAACTGAACTGAACAACTAAATGTATTTTAGGGGAATATAATATATTTTATTCTAAAAGTTATATCAATTTCATCCTAGAACTATTACAGAAAATAATCATAGCCTGCAGGGAAAGGCTGTATCGAGCTGATCTAAAACATAAAAGCATATAGAAGCATACAACATAACCTAATATATATATTAAATTAATAGAATATTTCTCAGTCTCCCCTACTTTATGCTCCTCAAATTCTTCAGTTCTACTAATTAGGACAATTTATTTTAATTATTTGCATTTTAATTTCGGCAAATAATGTAAATCAAAACCACCTGTGAAGTTTCTTTTACAGTGACAGTTAACAGTAACGCAATCAAGATAATCAAACATAGCAATGTAGCAACAATTCCCGTGTAGTAAACATGAGCGCCTATGGCCAAAACAGGTAAAAGTGATCACATTTTCTTTGCCAAGTTAGCTGAGAAGAAAAGAAAACATGAAAAGCAGCCACTGTACATACACACATATCAATGCAGCATTATAAAGCATCTTACCTAGGTGCCAGGGGACTACATAAGACATACTCCACGTTGCCACAGCAACCCTTAGTGAAGGGATTTACTCCTCCACGAAACTTGCCTGTCACCTGAGGAACATAACGCTTTGTTTAGAGTCAGCAGCAAAGGAGGTACAAGGCCACAGTGCACATATATATACACAAACACACACACACACACACACACACACACACACACATATAGACACAGAGGTCCAGTGCTTGAATACAAAGAGGGTGATTCATGCTGTTGATACATCACATAATTAGTGTATATGGCAGTATATGTGCTGTTAATTCCTTATACTGTGTGTGTGTTTACTTGCTCTATTAAGGTCAATGTATTTCTGTCCACACACACTAATTGGACCGTACTGAGGCTCATTTATGCCCCCTTTACGTATAAAAATAGATACGTCTGATTCAAACAATGTAACTGTCATTGCTCATATACTTCCATGCATCCTTTACGTTGGCATGGATGTTAAGCAATACATCCACTAGAGGGCGCTGCTCAGAGAAGCATTACCCCAAAGAAGAAGAAAAAGAAGAAGAGGAAGAACAAACATGGTTATACTGGTGGAGGTTGTATGTAACTTTTTACAAAGAGGCAAAAGCGGAGATAACACTGGCCTGTGAGGGCATTAAACATTAAATATGTTTAATATACTGTATGTAGCCCTAGATATGCATGTGGATATAGATGGAACCTTCCGTCCATACTCTTCATTAATTTTCAGTGTTTGCGCATGTTTTCTGAAAGCTTACAGATAAACAAACCAAAAAGACAAACAGGCCAAACAGAGCAGCACCACCAGTAGTCGTTTGGGGGGTGGTTATTTTCACACGTAAAGGGGGCGTAAATGAGCCTCAAGGTTTCAGAATACGTGCACAAATACGGACAAAATGAATGCAGAGAACAGAGAGAAGGCTCTGCCCATACCCGTATCTAACATCAAAGCTACCACAAGGAAATTTCTTATACTGTTGATGTTGGAGCCCCCTGTGGACAAAAGCAGTTGTGTTCCTACCTTAATAACCACAAAATATAATGTCAAAAATACAATTATCTAAATAAAAATCTCCTCCTGTTTCTTTTTAACTTAATGTATGCCTCACTCTAACTTCCAGGCTTCTTTCATGAAGGAGACTCCGACCTGGTGGCAGACATTATGAATAACTATAAAGAAATAGCTGATCTTGTTGCAAATGGTCTTGTTAGCTAATGCAGGTCACACAGAGGCATCCGTATTGAACCAGCCAAGAACTTGTAGTAGTAGCTTTAAGCATAAATTAGCCTTTATTTTCCTCTATGTGCAGCTGGAGTGCCAGTAGTGCTCTGGGGTGACCAGAGGTTTTCTTGTCAAGATCCTTGAACTGTTCAAAGGTGCCCTGAAGCGAGCCCAGGTGCTAACAGTCAGGCAGCTCCAGGTGTGAATGTTGTGAATGTGTGTGAGTGTGAAACTGTGCTGCACAGCTCTGTTGACTTTCGCTGGTGAAACAACAGGCTAATGATTGTTTGTGTGTGTACATTCAGAGCGAGCATGTCAGCAGCTCCTGCGCTGGTGTCTCCTCACCTGTTCGTTAGTTGTTCGACCTCGTGCTACGAGCACCATATGGAAACCTGTGAGTCCCATGACTGGAATAAAGAAAAGTCCTGCGATACACATCACCACCAGACTGGACACGAAGGTCAAGTTCAACAACAATGTAAAGGGGAATAGAATATAACCAGATGTACTGTAAGAATAGGTCTACTGAAACCCTGGAAACACAATTCTGAAAATTTTAATTTTCCATTTCAAAATAGGCTTTGCAGTTGTAGGATACGTGACAGTGGTGTGCAGTGCTCCCAGTCTCTCTCGGTGGTGGAGGACAAAGATGAGGCCGAAGGAGAAAACTCCCACCATGTGGATGCTCAACGACAGCAGGAAGAGGAAGAAGTAGCGGTAGTTCCTCCGTCCAATGCAGTTGTTCACCCAAGGACAGTGGTGGTCGAAGTCCTGAGGCGAGAGAAAGAAAAGTAACACTTTTTAAATGCATTGAAGTCACTCATAAGGTATTAAATTACGTGACCAACAATTAGTCTGGGTTTATTATTGTAAATTTAAAGAGACAGATCAGATTATTTGATGTGTTGTGGTTAGTGTTAGGGTTAGGGTTAGGTTACATTTAGAACATTTTCAGTGCTTTACCTTGCCATCAGACAGCCTTTTCTGACAGGAAACAGCCGTTCGGTAATATCACTCCGTCCAAACAAACCAGACTCCATAAGCAAAATCAGTAATTTTTCTTCACAACACATGGGGGTTGCTGGTCTATCACTGCCTACCTGTTTTTGTTTGTTTGTGTTATTGTGTAACTTACGTGAATCTGAACTATCTTTTTCAAACACTTAACTCACACAGCAACACAAACAAAGTAACAGACTGAGGCAGCAGTACAACAGAACCTCCAGTCTTTCGTGAGGTAAAATTACTGCTTTCGCTTCTGGAGTTTGGTTGGTTTGGAGGGAGCAATATTTGGCTTATGTAAGGGTGGTTTCCTGTGAGAAAAGGCTGTCTGACTGCAAAGAAAAGCAGTGAAAATACTCTAAATATAGTGTACACTTAAAATGATTTTTTTGAGATAAGCCTTTTTATGTGGCTAAAATACATATTTTGATGCTGACCCTGTCCACAGCAGAACATTGCTTAGTTTCTTCCACCGGTGCTCAAACCTTCAAACTGGGGTCGTGCTGACAGCTGCCATCTACTGTAGGTAATACAATGACTATTGATAAGTACCTCATACAACCCCATTATCCTTTTCAGTTAATACATTTTGGCCCATGCATAATCTATTATCACTGGGATAGTACTAGTTTAAATCTCCACTAACAAGGCAAAACAAATGAAGGACCAAACTCTTCTTGGTTGAAAAACAAGGTTACGAGGGGGTCCTCATGAAATTCTAAACTCAGCTTTTTACAGTCTGTATTCCTAATGATTTGTTTTGACAGTAAAACATTTTTGAAATAAAATGTAGAAGAAAACAGGATGAAGGAATACAACCTGTATGATTCTGCATCCTGTGTGTGGGTGTGTATTAATGTCCTGATGTGTGTACTATTTGTAAAACCAAAATGAGGATTTAAAAGCTAATACTGATAGCAGTATTTTACGGTTGAAGCTGCCAAAAGCTGATTTATGCCAGTAATTATGATCTTTAATGATGACATTTTTTTTGCTGAAAAACACACATTTAGAAATGATTTATGTATGATACAAAAACAAATAAATAAACGCAACACGTTTGTTTTTGCTCACATTTTGTTGAGTTGAAGTTAGAGATTTACACACATAAAAGGCTGATTTCTCTCAAATTTAGTTCATGTTTGCTAAAAATCCATGTAAGTGAGCACTTTTCCTTTGCCAAGATAATCCATCCAGGTGTGCCTTGGACCGGTCACAATAAAAGGACACTATAAAAAGTGCGGTTTTATTTTGAAAAAGACTTATCAGGCACTGAACTATGGCCATTTCACAAAGAGATACTGATACCAAATACTTTTCCCCCAGGAGGGCAAAGTCATGAGGCACTCTGTCTCTGATTGGTTGGTACTTGTTGCCTATGTTTGTTGGGTTGGTTAGGTTTAGGTATGAAAAGTGATTGGTTTGGGTTAGGGTAAGAATATCAGGGTAAGCCAATCAGAGGCAGATTAGGGTGGGTGATGACTTTGCCCCCCTGGGAAAAAATTTGGCATGTGAAACAGCCATAGTTCAGTGCCTAATAAATGTTGTTTTTTCAAGATAAAATTGCCCATTTCAGAGAAGCCTTTTTATTGTGATCAAGTCCTAAATCCCAAGTCTGAGTCTGCTCAGATTTGAACAGATTTGTGAACAAAATTTGAGAGACAGAAACCTTTTGCCTTAGATCTTTTACCTCAACTAATGAAAAATGGGAGCAAAAGCAAAAGTGTTAGGTTCATATTTTTGTTGTATATTCAGTGTTTGTCTAAGATTTTAATTCTTGGCTGGACAGATAATACAAAATATGTACCATGTACAAACAAACTGCATCATATCAAACATGCCCAGCGCTAACAACAGCATCACATTGTTGATAAAAAGCTAATATTGACATATCAGTCTAACCCTGATGCATCACCTTAGATTCCAGTGCCTGCATGTACAGCCTACTGAACATAAACAGTCCCTCTGTGTGTACATTTGTATGCAAACACACACATACACACACCTCCACACAGTTGTCACAGACGCTGCAGTGCGAGCAGCGAGGCGGCCTGTAGAAGTGACAGGTGGCGCACCACTTCATCCGGACCTGAATGCCCTTGATCTCCACGTTCTTGTAGAGCGGCGCTCGGAAATCATCGTCCTTGTCCTCGTCCTCATCCGCTGCGGGGAAACAGATACACACACACACACACACACACACACAGATGAGCTTATTAACAGGACACAGATGCATATGGTGGAGTGTGAGAAAAACAGTATAAACACAGACTGAAAAAAAAAGAAGCCTGGTTTTGATTTATGATTCCACTTGACAGGGACAACAGAGGAGCACCTTAAATGAAGCTCGCCCCTGCTGCTAGCTGTCTGCAGAGAGCAAACTCTGAGAGAAATGAACATTTTTATAGACATGACCTACTCGTTCTGCTTTTAACATTAAGACTGATTAACAAGCACACTGTGACTCATGTGAACAGATGCTGTTTCATTTCCCCCCAAATTCATACATCATCAGAATGGATTTTTGTTTTCTTTAATGGGAATTAAACTTCTAACCTTGGCGGAGATGATGCCAGAAGTTGGATATAACTAAGTACAAATACTCTGTTACTGTGCTTAAGCAGAGTTTTCAGGTATCTGTACCTCATTTGAGTATTTATTTTTCCGATAACTTTTTACTTTTACTCCCTAAATTTTAATACAAATATATGTACTTTCTACTCACACTTACATTTTTCAACAGGCTTGTTACTTGAGTTTTAATGCATTTGAAGGGAATTATTTATTATTTGTATTTTGCATCATTGTGCACCACTTTTCCAACATCAAGATCAATATCAACCTAAATGGATGGGACAATAACACACACACAAAAAAAGATGCTTTCTTGGTGTATATCAGTGCAAATCACGCACAACATATGTAAGAAGACGAAAACTGAAAAATGCAAAATGACACAACAAGATGAAAAATGATGTAATAAGACAAAAGACGTACAAAAGGAAAACTGACAAACCAAGGCAAAATGGACGTTACAACAAAAATGAAGGAACAAAATAAAAAAGATGTGACAAAACGAAAAATGACTTAACAAAACATGCAACGAGACGAATAAGACAAGAGAGGGAAACTGGACTGCGGAGAAAAAGTGAAAAGTTCAGTTAACTTTCCACAGAAACAGCTGATTGAAATGTCTTCTTTTACACTTTGAGTACATTTCAGAGCCTGAACTTTTTCACTTTTACTTGAGAAAAGAAGTTGAATCAGTACTTTTATGAGTTTTTACTTTTTTAAACAAGTATCTGTACGTCTACTTGAGTAAAGAATGTGTGTAATTTTGACACCTCTGATTGGTGCCCGTCTCCATTTCACCTTAACATAAACCCACAAGCTCTAAACTACAGTATGAGAGAAAAAGTGGCATTTCCAGTGTCCTTGGAGCGACTCTGCAGTCCATCAAACGGTTTATGAGAAGCTTTGTACCGGCTGCCACTTTCCTGCGACTGAGAGCTCTTTGCTTTGGGGGCGTAGTGCAAAATAAAATGTCTTTCAGCTGATCAAAGGGCACATTCACACGGATCTATACACGGCGCTCCAACCTGAGAAAATAATTTCACAGTGCAATAATAACTGCAGGGAGATCCAGGTAGCTGAACACACACACACGCACAGAGAAAGCGAGAGAGAGAGTGAAAAGAGAAAACAAGAGAGAAACAAAGGTAGAGTACAGAAATAAACAGTTCCATAAGCGGAGATTGCTCTGTTATTATGGCTGTCAAGAGTCTTCAAATAGATTTTAAAGGTAAACCGCCTGCCAAACCAGCAGACGCAAACAGCGGTTACGCCTGCAGCTCCTCTGACAGCTTCTTTTCTACAAATGCTCGATGCAAGACGTATTCAGCAGACCAAGCAGGGGCCTATTTCATACAATATACATTTACACTGCAAACACAACATGCACTTCAGTTCAATTACAATCAATTTATAATATTTTCTCCTCATTTCATTGAAGCAGCTATTTAATCATCTACTCACGATGATTTCTTCATTTCTTCAGTTTATTTTTAAGCAATCAAGAGTCAAGCACCTATTGTTCACACTCTGAATCTTTATCAAATACATTTTAGGCTTAATCCTATCATCACTATTCATGTTAAATTGCTGTAATCTTCAAAAAGAAGGTAAACCGCTGACACCTGCGCTGATGAAATGATTGCTCCCCCGAAGGTCAAGTGGGATATTAATGATATTATAATTAATGCTACTGATTGGCTGACTGTTTCATTGGTGGAGAAGCATTCGGAGGACGTATCTCCTTATTTACTGAAATTATTACTCACTCAAGTGTAGAATTTGCACAATTACAATAATTGTAATATCTTATAGTCATTAATTGTGATTTGTCTTCCACTAAGGAACACAATAGGGAGACATAGTTTATAGTGAGACTTAAAAGAAGAAGAAAAAATACCACATTCTTCCTCTTACAGGTGAAAATTCAAAGTTGCAAGCAATAAAACGCACCCGGTCCAATAACTGCAGCGAGGGATTCTGCTGCTACCTTTTTTTTTTTACAGCAGCCATGCTGGTATAAAATAGCAAAGTAAACACAGGTTTTACCAGTGATACTCATTAAGGTGCTGCTATTGTGCATGTTGGCTCACTGGAAAGGCCCTGCTACACTAAATGGAACAAGACCTGAATTAGTATCATCAATGACACCTGTATTACCCTACTAGGTCATGTCAATATGGCGGCCGTGAACAAGAGCATTTGCTGTGGTGACCAGTAGTTTATGTTGGCTAACAATAGCCTACAGTGTTTACCCATGTAGCAACTACATTAGCATTCATTTCACATTCTGTTTCTGGCCACACATAGATGTTAATTACTCACACTTCTTTTAGCTTGTTTCAGTCTCCACCAACTCTTCAGAAAACCATGTGGCTCCTTAGCTAGCCTACTAATGCTCCTCTATGTTCACTAGCTAGTCGCTAACTTTGACTGTCTGTCATTTGGTGCTGGACAAGTAAGTTGGTGGGTTTTTTTCAGAGCTTTAGGACTAAAACCAACTGCCTGCTGCTGCTGGAAACTATGCTAATGAGGGTCATTAGAACCAAAACAATGAGCTGAAAGACCCTCAAATGCTGAACTGAAGGGAACTGCAGAGTTGGGTGATAATTCTCTGTCACTACCATTAACTGCTTTTCCCATGACACATGGTCAGTGACCCACTGAGTTGTGCACTTACATTATCGTAAATGATTCCAACAATGTTCAAACCCAGAGAACGACATAATTTATTCAAGGTAACCGTGTGTTTCCTGATAGCCATTGCTAGCTAGTTGTTAGTTGCTAAACTTCCAAGAAAACACGGGACACACCGCATTCATCAGAGAGTGAAGAAGAACACTCCCATGATCCTGCACTACTTCATGATGTCATTAAATGATGTCTTTAGTATTGTCTTAATGTAAGAGAGACCCCTAGTGTTAGAACTTACATATTGCACATCCTCTGGGATCAAACTCAAATATCTTTGTCACTCATGCTCCATTTTACAGGTAACATCAAATTAAGGGAACGTTAAAAGAAATTCACTGCATCACTATCCCACACTGGGTTTCAATTTTAGTGCTAGTCTTTTGTATATTGACCAGCTGAATTTTAAGTGCTCATTCAGAGATGCCTGAGATCTTGTATAATGTCAGAACACCTTTTAACTCTTCAGGGAAACTGAAAATGTCAAGTTCTGCAAATTGTAGTACATTTTGACGAATTGCATCAAATTGTGAAAACTGCAGAACTTTCTGATATTTAATCTCCATCCACTCTCTCATCTGTCTATCACCTCATTTTGTCGTTTTCTCAAAAAAAAAAAAGAAATGACAATAAATGATTGTGCCATATGTCAGTGGCCTGAATGGAAAAATCCGTACACACCAACATCTCATTCTCACTTTTACAATCTGGGTGACAAAGTGATTTTCTAAGCAGATGTCAGTTAATGGTTATGTCAAGTTCTTCATTTTTTTTTTTTAAATCAAAACTTCACTGGTGGGTCTGCTGCCTGTGAGATATAACATCAAGAGCTCAGAAACCTTCTCATCCCTCAGTAGAGTGTTAACACCCAGCAGGGCAGCAGCAACAGAAGGCCACTGTCACCTCTGGGGAAGCAGATAACCTGCGCTTTATACAACCTAATGATTATTACCGCTTTATGGGCAGACAAACCTCTTCCAAAAGACAGGTGCTTATCATTTACAAGTGCATTACAAACATCCCCGGGGACGAGTTCAATCATCATTACTTAACCCAGATAGCGCTGAGGACAAGAAGCCTGCATCGGGAGCACAAATCGGTGCAGCTTGTTTGACAGACCAGCAGCTGAGAGATACTCAGAACAGCTCACAATATGAAGGACTGAATAACTTCCACCAGTGTCCTGCATGTGGAGCATGAGGACTTTGTTAAGCGGAGGATGGAGAAGTGAGACATTCACTCTAAAAAAATAAGGATTACAAAAGGGTTGAGGTTCTACACAAAACATTTGCTTCTAAAGAACCCTTTTTTGAGGAAAGGGGGTTTGCAAGGGTTCATTGCAGGACAAGACGTTCCATTAAATACCCTTTTCATAAGGAATGTTTAAAGCATGTTTTCTCAATTTAAACAATTGCTGTAACGTAGATTGTTAAGATGGTGAGTGGCCATTACATACAGTCTGTAGAATTCAGTATTTTTCGCCTCATCTGTGGAATACCTTTATTTTTGTAGAACCCTCAGAAGACAAGAGGATAATATGTGGAACCCTTATATAATATATTTTAGATCCCCTGGGTGGGTTCTGTATGAAACCCTTGGAATATAAAAGGGTTCTCATTAGAACTCCCCGGTTGGGTTCTACATAAAACTACTGGAATATGAAAGGGTTCTTGGTAAGGCATCCTGGGTGAGTTCTGCAGGAAATCCTTAGAACATAAAAGTGTTCTTGGTAGAACTCCATGTGTGGGTTCTAGCTGAAATGCTTGGGATATAAAAGGGTGCTTGGTAGAACCCCCTTGGCGGGTTTTGGATAAAACCTTTGGAATATACTGTAAATAGGGTCTCAGTATAACACCTTGGTTGGGTTCTTGTTAGCACCCTTAGAAGGTGGAAAGTTTGAGTGTGTGTAGGGTTCTGGGTGAAACCATTACACTCTAGAAGGGTTCTCTGTAGAACCTCTCATGGGAGCCTTTCACAGAGGGTTTTGGTTGTAACCGTTTAGGCTGGGTTCCTCTGAAAGGTTTCTGGGTGAAATCTTTATGCAGGGTTCCACCAGGAACCAAAAAGGCTTCTAATACGGGGACAGGCCAAAGAACCCTATATGGTTCTAGTTAGCACTTTTATATCTCAGAGTGTTGTGTGGGGTGGTGCTGTGATGGATGTGGTGCTATTAAAGGTGTACCTCTACACGAGGACTCAGCAGGGAGAAAACATAACTCATACTTATGTGCACACACATTATGACAGATTCTAATATTTTTAGGTGTCAGATAAATGTTGCAATGTAACGCTGGTTTTCTGTAAAGTCAGACGCAGCATTTATGCCTTCGCCAGACACTAAAACTCATTTGCACACTTAGTCACAGACATGCATACAAACAAACCTCTGGGGTAAACACCAGGGTCCATGAAGGTCGCCATGCTGAAGTTGGCCAAGACGAAGAGGAAGACCAGGCCATTGTAGAGGGGCACAGCGGGAGAGATTACCTTTGTCAACCAGGGGCACCTAGAGACACAAAGGAAGGGACAGGGATTAGAATGCTGCCTGTCTATCATGTGGCACTAAGTCGCACACGTTTAAACACCATTACAGTGACATATTCAAATGTCCTCTCATCCTCCTCTTATGAGTCTTGGTTCTAAATTGGAGCAGGAACCATGACTGGGAACATGATTACGGAGAGTGAATTAGAGCTGTGCAAACAGTGGGCGTCAGAATTTGAGGCAGCTTGAATCAATAATCCTAACAGCACTGTCATTCCTTGCAAATTACCAGGACAACTGCGAGTTACAGTGAAATAAATTAATTGAGGGGTTGATCCTTCACCAAAAACGCTTCTTCGGGATAATCAGCTTAAAACAATGCCTGGTGTTTTATAAAAATAAAATTAATAAAACTGTCTCAAAGATAGTAGAAGTTGTTTACTGTTAATTTATTTATTTATTTTTGGCATCAAACAGCTTTTGGCCAAATCGCACCCAGTGACAGAAGCCGCTCCACGAGAGGGTGAGACTTTGGCTCTCTCGGTTACATAATAATATTCGATCAGAAGGGAAGCAAAGATTGCATTTGCATAACCACAGTAGATGTCACAGCAGCCCATGCTGAACTTTCATCTGATGACATTTGCACCAGAATCCACCAGCCAAACAGTGTATCTGTATGTGTATAACTTAGTAACCAGAATCAATACACTAAAAGAAATAATGTAGCAGGACTCATTGTTTAGGTTGCTGTTTCCGGTGCCCTTTTTTTTTTATCTGTCTGTCAGCAAGATTGTGGAAAAACTGTCCCGATTTTCATGGAACTTGTTGGAAGGTGTAGTATGGGCTAAGGAAGAACGCAATAAATTTTGGAGCAGATCCAATCTCGGGGTGGATACGGCATTTGGTCTTGATCCAGCAGATGGGTACAACTGTAACACTGCCATTATTGTAACAATGCTCCTTTCTAAAACTGAAGTGTTGCTATGGAAATGTAAATACACACATATGCAATTAATTACAGTCTTACTCACATCCAAATGTGAATTATCTGCAACTAACTCCAGCAGAGATATTAAGGAAAAATTTTGTTTATGCTTCACAAGACAAGTAATAATGCTGCCATCTGGCATCTGCTATCATGACTTAAGTTAAGCTAACCAAACCTGGATGAGCCTTTATTTAAGGTCCGATGACAGTGAAAGTCCCTCTCTGATCTGTAGCTCAACCTAGCTGTAGGGTATGTGCCGTCTCATACAGCTGCTTTAACTCTTTGCACTGCAAGTAAACTGGGGAGCTTCAGAGGTTATCAATGGAGAACCTCCTTTAAATTCCCCCAACTTTTTGCGTCAGGACTGACCTTCTCCACTGCCTGCAAGTCATAACTCAGGCAGCGCTGTGAAATATTCAACTGTGGAGGCACCTGAATCACACCCACAGCCCTGCTCAATCACCTGGACTCAAATGTCAAGACGGCGTGTGCCTGCTAGGCTGCTATCATTCAAGCCAACTGTTTGTGTGGTCTCCAGAGACGAAACTCTGTCAGAATGAAGATGTGCTAACGCCTACGGTCGAACATGCTGCAGAGATGCTGCAGTTCAGGGCTCACAGAGAATTTGAGAATTAATGAAAGTATATTGCGAGAGCGGGAGGAAGGGGTTTCAAAGCGAGACCCTCACTTGCACTGACGTTTCCTGCCCCGTTTCCTGACACGGTGACTAACACACCCACGCCCACTTGCAAACGTAACAGATACACACACTCAAACATTCAAGCATGCTTCTCCGGCTTATTCTGACGTCAAAAAGTCAATTTCCTGGTACCCGTGCCCTGAGATCATCTTCAATCCATATCTCCTCTCCAGCTCTGCCAGTCCTCTTTTGCTTTGTTGAATTATTCAGAGCTGTGGCTGTAGGGAGCCACTAACAGAGAATAGAGAGGCGCTAACGGGGATGAGGTGGCCACTCATAACCAGTCTGCGCTGGTCCACAGCTTTGTGACGCCTAGTGCGGCTTGATTCATGCTTACATGATATCATTGCAACACATCAGAGCCCATTACAGTCAGCTTCATTCATGTCACTTGAAAATGTAGCTCCCATTGTAATCAATACCACTACAAGCATATTATAAACTCATTACAGGCAGAGATACAATCTCTTATAATGAGACAAGCACATGCCAAGTGTTGTTTGTGATCTCATTATGAAGGATGCAGTGGGCCTATAATTATCTTAACTGATTTTCTTCTGTTTTTAACCACACTAGCAACGTGGCTCTGGGACAGGTCCACAACTTTGGTCCACACTGAAATATCTCTACAACTACTGGACGGATTGCCGTGAAATTCTGAAAGGATTTTTTTTGGCGCTTTTAAATTTTATTTTGCTAATTTAATGGTCAGCGGAGTGAGAGCCACGGGTCAGTGACACACACTCATTCAGCAGCACAGTACGCACCAAATGAGCCAGTTTTTATTGGTGATTACTGGAACAGTGGATTAAGTAACCAAGACGGTTTTGTGAGTTTAATTTGTATTTTGTTTTTCTATCGAGTCTGAATGACTTAGTTTGGTATATTTGAAAAACTTGGATTCGGAAAAGGTTGCATTTTTCAGTTTAATAAGGAAAATGGGTGCAACATAATTTGAACATAATCTGGTGAAATCAGCGCTTGCAAACATCTCCCAGCTAACACTCAGGAGGATGTGAGGAGGTGGGAGTGGGGACAAATATATCGACAGTCACCAGTTGATGGGTTTGTGGCAGCCAGGTGCAAAATTTAACCCAATCACTCAACTCCATTTTGTACTTGATGTACAGTATTCAGCTTTAAGCAGGGTGCCTCTATTTAGAATAATAATAGGCGTCACACTTATAGCAGTCATACATATCAGCTAAAAATGCAGAAACATGTCACAAACAAAAGTTTGGTGATTTCAGTTTTGGTGCTATTTATTCTCTAAACACAGTTTCAATGCCTCGTTTTATGGCACATATTTTCTTTAGCAAGATAACAGCCATTTCAGTGAAACTGACACTTACGCAGGGGAGTGTAGTGAGTAGTACCATGCTGTGTCATCACAGCTTTGGCAGCAAGTAGACAAGTTACAAAAGCTTAATAATTGATCAAAGAAGAGCAATAGCATGCAGCTCCACCATCTTACAAAATCCCAATTTACTCGCCTGTCAAAGGTTCATGTATTTTTGCCCACATTGTGATGCAGCCGAGCCAGAGTGGAGGAAAAAAAATGGAGCAGCTGACAGCAACCATTTTAGGAGCCTGGGAGCAGACAGTGTGGGAGGAAAATGTGACTGAGAGAAATCCTGATTAAGGCCACAGACATTGGTTAATTGTGTAGGAGTAACAAACAACCACACAGAGCTTATCAACACTGTTTACAAGCCACTTTCACTGCTTTTGTAACCATGATACTTCAGCTGGGGCAGAAAGGCCTCCAGCTTGTCAAAAAGTTTGGACCAAGTTTATAAAGCTGAAGGAGCTTTCGCTGCCAAAAGTACAGTAATGTAATGAGTTTGGTTTGTCCTCGCTTAAAGTCCTGAGGCTGGCCAAAGTGG
>JAJHUR010112800.1:0-13091 GCA_027495735.1 Lutjanus campechanus | reverse complement strand
CTTATCTGCAAAAGTGAAAGTCAATATTATTGCTTGTTGTCTTGAAATGTAAAGTGTGAACATTTTTCCTCATTATCTCTGGTGGATTTTATTGCAGACGATTCACATTTGAAATGTGAGAGTAGTATTAGTTGCAGGATATGTGTGTCCTTATGTTTACATCATCACACCTTAGAGGACAAGACATGACACAAGACACAAAACTGTGGCATTGTGACACACTGGTAGCATACTCCATAACATGATCCATAACAACTGCTTTCTGAAAAGAGTGATGAGATTAATGTCCCGTTAAACATTTTAACACCAGTAGTTTTTGGTCATTTTTGGTACATTTCTGTACACTGTGTGAGATGCAGACAATATTTTGCTGTTCTGTACGAGTGGTATCATTTAAAGGAGTGCTAAATGTTTGATGACCACAGCCACACATACTAACAGCCATGCTAACAGCCTCACATGCTAACAGCCATGCTAACAGCCACACATGCTAAAAGCCATGCTAACAGCCTCACATGCTAACAGCCATGCTAACAGCCACACATACTAACAGCCATGCTAACAGCCACACATACTAACAGCCATGCTAACAGCCTCACATGCTAACAGCCACACATGCAAACAGCCATTCACCCTCACCTGCACAGGTTCATTTCATCTGCAGTCAAACACACCCAAACAATTCACATAACATAGTTTGTTTGATATGAATCTTGTTCATTTGTTTGTATTCTCACACTGTTTAAATGGAGTGCACATATTCTCACACTGAGGGGTTAAACAAGCTCTTTTCTGTTATATAAACCATGTGTTTCTTTGTCTTTGACTCACTGTGGTTGTTGGGAGCGGTTCACTTCCTGGTTGAGCAAAAAGTGTGTCTGAGGGGTGGAGCCTCTTAAATCTGAAAGCCAGCTCATCAGACCAAACCATGTGCTGCCAAGTCAGAGGGGGGGTCAGGCTTTAGTTAGTTTTTGCCTCATATTAGTTGTAGTTGGCATCCATCTTGTTTTCCCCGTGTGTTATTTGGTTTGACTTGGTCACTATATATGTTCAGTGCTGACTACACAACAGATTTGGTCATTCGTCGGCCACAATGACAGCTTCTCCATGAAAGAGGCTTTTTATGGATTCACAGGTACGTTCAAGAATGAATTAATTCATAGTATGAAATGTTTATGAGTGTTAAAGTTAGGGGTGACAAATGGAGGATAACCTCTTTTACTTTTGTAGCTTTCCCAAATATTATTGTGGCTCTGGCCTGAACTCACGTGTGTATTTAAAGCTTTTGTCCAGTCTGCACAAGACAGACTTCATCACACTCTAAAGACTAGTGTCAAACGGCTCCATCGCGCCCCCTATAATATTTCAAAGAAGCAAACGTGTACAAAAATCAGCAAGCACATGTTTCGTGTCCAGGTGTACAAAAATGCCTCTTAGAGCTGCAGCCTAAACCCAACAGGAAGTCAGCCATTTTTGAATTTCATGGTCAGTTTTGATGCTTTCCACTTGTTGTATTTTAACAAGCCTCTCCTAGAGAATTGATCACATTGACTTCAAAATTGGCGTGTGCCATCTAGACTAGTTTGTGATCAAAAGTTATTAAAAGATTTGGCTGCTGTTGAAGGGCGTGGCACGGTGTTGCGTTCTGATGTCTTGCCATGAAACAGGGAGTTACTATAATTTGAGTATAAATGATCCAATCAGCCCCTTCACATGTTTGATAAGAGTCCCTAAGTGGCATATCCAACTCCCTCTGGTGGTGTCCAAAACACGTGATGATTCAGTCCGGTCCAGTGATGGGGCCGCACCGGGCACACATACCAGTGGGTACAAAGGCCCGTTCAGTGCTGCTTGCAGCTTTGATTTGTTATGTCTTTATCATCTTGTTATGTCTTTAATGTCGTTTTCATCTTGTTACATCTTTTTCATCATGGTGTGTCATTTTACATCTTGTTCCGTCTTTTTTTTGTCGAGTTACATCTCTCACATTGTTTTTCATCCTGTAACATATTTTTTGTCATTTCTTTGGTCATTTTTTCTCTTGTTACGTCTGTTTTGTCTTGTTGCATTTTTTTGGTCATGTTTTGTCTTTTTCATCTAGTTTAGTCATTTTTTGTCTTGTGATATCTGTTTTTTAATCCAATTACATATTTTATGTTCTTTTTCATTTTTTGGCATGTTGCATCTCTTATGCCTTGTTATGTCTTGCCAGTCTTGTTACGTTTTTTTACTTAGATTTTTTGTTGTGCTTTTGTTTCGTCTTGTTATGAAATTTTATGTCTTGATATGCACTGATGGATACACCAAGGACTCTTTTATGTGTCATTGTTCCATGAGTCTTGATGTTGGGAAGGTTGCCCACAATGACGCAAAATAAAATTGTCAATAATTCCCCTCAAATGCATTATAATTAAAGTAATGAGCCTGTATTGAAAGGAGTAGAAGTACAGATATTTGTGATCAACTGTAGGGAGTAAGAGTTAAAAAGTTGTCGCCTCCCACCACTGCTGTTTTATCCAGTGTATCTTCCTATCAGCGTTGTGTTTAGCACTTACGGGGCATGGCCGGAGTAATACTTCCAAAGGGAAGTATTTTTTATAATGCCAAGGTTGAAAAATGTGTCACCTTCCAGCATTAGGACTAACTGCAGCGATTAAGGTCTCTCTGATGTTAATTCCTCCTGACACAAGACAGTCTCAAATATAATGGAGTGCATTGTATCCATTAATCCTCCTCATATGTTCTATAGATACAGAGGTGGGATGAGTTAATCTGGATTTAGCAAACACGAATCCTAGCATTGAGCCTAATTGTCATGATAGAGCAAAGATGGGGATGGGAACAATGATTTATAAGATAGGAATCGGCCGAGTTATGGATGGCGCTGGGCAGTTCAGATAATAGAGAAAAAGGTCTAGAATAGAAGGTCATTAATAGACTCAACAAATCTATTCATTCTGTGAAAATGTACTGTGTCCCTCCACCAGTCGAATCATAGATCATGCTAATGCTCTGGCACATTTCACCTCCCATCTTGACTTGCTCTCCTCTGTTTAATTTGGGAGGATATCAGCTTCATCAGCTCCCACTGACACACTCTCACATGTGGTGATTTCAAAGGGGCTTTGTTTTTGCCTGGATTTGCAGGAAACTCCATTAAATCAGAAAAAACCAGTGGGCGCTTGTTTCTGTGGGCATTGCCTGAGGGACGTGATGAAATTTTGTCAGTGCTCGTGTTTCATTATTGTTTTGGTAAGTGACAAAGTTAAAGTAGAAATGAAATAAAAAAATAATAATTTCCTAAGAAATCAGAAGCTCCAAACGTCGCGTTACCCGGTGTGTCATGCTTCAGCACCATCCTGCCAAAGCTTCCCATTAGTGGTAAAGGCCACCGATACCGCAGTGTTTTAACCTGTGTGTATGAAGTGCAAACCCCAGAATAAATGCAGTATTAAATTACTGTTAATGCAAACTGAACATCCTCAAATCAAACGCATTTAATTGGTGAAACTTGAGTTAACTTTTATCATGAAGTAGTCACAGGAAATGCGGGGAGTAATGGAACAAGAAGGAGCAGCCACAGTTAGCTGTTAGATGAAGAGCTGCAGGCGACAGACTGCATCATCCACATCTACATCCAGCTTTCATTGCTGTGTGCAGCATAAAATCAGATCACGGCCGCTGGCAGAATGATGGAAAATAGGCCAATTATTGCCTGACTTCTTTCTTAAAAACACGATAGTTTGTCTTGCTGCTCACATGATTCTGTGACCTGTAGTTTTAACCCGCATTTGCTTTTACCACCAGTAACTACAGGTGTCACAAGCACATCAGCAAAACAGTGATTAAAGTTGATGAATATTTTCGGCCGATCTGGAGTGCATTCTGCAGTTACAGGGTTGAACCATCACTCCTCAGTGAACTGCCTCTTTGGCAGAGCTCTGACAGCGTTATCTAGTTAAGTAATGTTATATCATTATGGATCGCCTCTGTTTGTTCTGTCTGCTGACACGGCAAATAGAAACAGAATTCATTTGAAAAGAAAGTGTTAAATAATAACACGCTAATTGGACCTAAATAATTAATTTCATTTTTGAAACTCCAGCTCCCACAGTGTCTCCTTTCCCTTATAAAAGTTTGAATAGTATAACAAAGTACATACTGAACAAAGTACATTTAAATTTGCACAATTATTGCTATTAATCTAACCCTGCATTTGCACATAACAAAGGAAGCAAAAAAAAAACCCATTGTATTAGGCTGAACAATTTCACCATTTGGTATTTAGGTGATCCAAAAGTAATCAAGTTACACTACTGGCATTTTAAAATAGGTAATGAGTAATTGTATCACGATACATTTTTAAAGTAACCCTCCCAAACCTGGGAATCAGTGCTAACGTTAGCAAGCTAAGTTTGTCTAACTTGCTGAATTCCACTTTAAGAGAGAAAAGCAAACTTAAGAGCACAATAGGCCCTTCACAATGTTTAATGTTGAAAAGAAAAAATGTCTCGAATCACTTGTTTAACAATAGCAATCATTTGTCAGTCAAACACTGCCGAGGGAAGCATCCCACGAGAGCCCTGAAGCTACACTGTTTGTCCAAAAATGTTTTTTTTTTTTTTATCTTTTTTTATTATTATTTTTTTGAAAATGAAGAATTGTGCACAATAGCTGCAGCAATGTTTACTGTATTTGCTCACACAATAAGTGTGAAGAATTCAAATTTCATTTCAACTTTAACACACACGTGCAGAGGATGGACATGCATATGATGCAATATGGTCAATTTGCCCTCTAGTTGATGATCTTTAATAAAGCACAGTATTCCATTTTTATTGGTGCTGTTGGATTGGATTGCATTCTATTATGCAATGATTTTGTTATTTCGTACATCCCCTGTGGGCATATATGAGCGTGTCTATATGCAGCCCTACAGTATGCATACCAGTCATACAGTGTCTATAACGCCTGGCTGATCACATTGGCAGCTGTTATCTCCGCCGTCTCACAGGTGTTGGCCTTATATGCTTGTCAGACTCACCTTGCAGTGAACTCCTGATGCAAACTCTTCCAGCTGAAGGACAAAGAGGAGACAGACTGCAGCTCAGCCTTCGACTGCAACACCTTTTGCACCGCCATCACCTGCCTGTCAGTGCCGGGCCCCCCTGTGTTTTCCATTATCACCGGCACTCATACAATCAGATCAATAATGTTGCACTTAAGGCTTGTTCACCCCCCTTAAAGATTTAAACCCCCCGCTCTATATATCCTCACAGACTCCACCAACTTCATTACTGCGCCGTGCCAGAATATATTTGCCGCCCCTGCTGCTGGAATGCTCTCCTTCCCCTCGCCATAATTCACCTGCCTTTCACCTATGGGGCGCCATTTTGTCTCAGCCAAACGGTGGTGCTAATAAGGCTCCATAGCTCTCTGTGATTATTATCAGTGACAGGCACGGTCAGGGACCAGCAGCTCTCTACTGCCCCCCGTGCACATCAGATGCTGTAACCCACTTGCCCCTGTGGCTCTGGCCGACTCACCCTCTTGCCCCCCTGACACGCCGGTGCACTGCGTGGCCTCATGGAGGGGCGGAGGGGGCTGCAGAGGTTGGCCGCCGCCAGTACCCACAGCACCGCCTGCCTGCCGCAGCCAGGCAGCCAGGCCCTCCACGGCCCTCAGGCTGTTCTGTCTGTTCAGCATCTCCCTTTAACCTTCATCTAGGAAACAATAAAACAAGAACAGAGAGGAGGAGGAGGAGGAGGAGGAGGTGGAGGGAAGAGAGGGTGTGAATGTGTGTGTGTTGGTGCTCAGAGTATCTGTGTGGGGGGAGATAGAGAGAGATGCTGTGGACATTTGACACATCTCCTTAAGCCAATGTCTACTTTATTATCTTTGGCAGTCCTTATTGGTTGCACTAATCAAGTGGAAGGCAGTAGCGCTGTGTCGGGGGCTAACACACTGCGTGTGACAAATATATTATTAACTGGAGGGAGACGGGCGACCTTGGCCGTGTCACCTGAGGACCCCGCCGGCACTCGCTCTGCCAGCAGGAAACGACCTTCATATTAAATCCCCGCAGAGGTCAATAAACTAAATAATTCACAAAGGTTATACGCTTTGCACTGAAATCTGCTAAAAGAAAGAGAGGTGGAGAGGAAGCGAGCGGAGGAGGGAGGGGAGATGGCAAATCTTTTAACTTGTGAGCAGCTAAACGAGGACTGGTGTCCTTGTCAGAGTGTGGTCTCTTTATCATTGGGGGGGTGGGGGGGTGGGGGCTTTATATGAGCGTGTCAGAGGACGATGTAAATCCTGAATCTCTCTCTATTTCCTCACTGCTGTCATTCTTCAATCGATCTGTCATTCTGTGGGCAGGGGGAGAGGTGGAGGGAGGGAGGGATGGAGGGAGCGATGGGTTGGGGTGGGGGTCAGTGTGCTCTAATAACACAATAGCCTGTTTTAACATAACAGCACAACTGTATGCATAAACAGAGTTGGTAGAAGTACTAATTCAACTTCTTTACTCAAGTAAAAGTACAGGCTCTGAAATGTACTCAAAGTATTAAAGTAAATAGTCGCCCCCTGAAGGACATTTCTACTGGCCGTTTTTGTGCAAAGCCGGCTGAACCTCATATTTAATATGTGGTTGAGTCTCCCTTTTTGTCTATTTCATCTTGTTACATCGTATCTGTTGCTACATTCTGTTACCTCTTTTGTATCGTTGTTGTCATGTTGTCTTGTTACTTCTTGTTACATCTTTTACAATGTTTTTCATGTATTACGCCGTGTTCATCTTGTTATGTCTCGTTAGGTCATTTATGTAATTTTTGTATTTTTACATTTTGCGACCTCATATTTGTCTTGTTACACCTTTTATGTAATTGACATTGTTATATATTTTACACTGTTTTCTTCTCACTATGTCGTTTTCATCTTGTTACATCTTTTGCAGAATTTTTGTCTTGTAACATCTTTTACATTATTTTCATGTGTTCAGTTAAGCTGTTTTCTTGTTGTTACATTGTGTCATTTTTGTCTTGTTATATCTTGTTATGTCGTATTCGTCTTGTTACACCTTGTATGTCGCTTTCTTCTTGTTACATCTTTTTACGTGTTTACGTTCACATATTTGTCTTGTTAGGTGTTTTCCACAGTTTTTGTCTTGTTACATCTTTTACGTTTTTTTCACCGTTATGTATTGTTTTCCTGTTGTTACATCGTTATCATCTTGTTACATCATTTATGTCATTTTTGTCTTGTTACGTTGTCACATCATATTCGTCTTGTTGCACCTTTTACACCATTTTCTTGTTACGTCATTTAGTTGTTTTCATCGTGTGATGTCTTTTACGTCACATTACATCTTTTACTTTATTTTCATCTTAAGTATTATTACGTTGTTTTTGTGTTGTTACGTTGTTTATGTCATTTTTGTCTTGTTACGACTTGTTACGTCATTTTCATAATAAGCCTGTTTTAAAACTGTAAGGCATAGAAAGTACATATATTTGTGTCATAATGTAAGCACCGGAAGTAAAAAGTTGTCAGAAACAGAAATACTAGAGTCACACTGACAACCTGTAGTTGATCGACCCATCTCTCATCTCTGTAACTGTGTTTGAATAAATCTGCAGTTTGTTTCTCTATTGAAGATGACTGGACTGCTCATGGCCGCTCTGTATGTGTCAGTTTTTGTTTTCTGCATCTCAAAGTGATGGATGCCTTCTGTTTGTGATGGTCCACGCGGGGGCTATTCTTGTGGGCAGGAGGCAGACCTCCGCACAGCTAAAGGTCATGGTTAGAAAAAGAAACGTCTGTCTCTGCATTACTGCCAGGCCGGGACAGGAGGGACGGGGACACTAATTTAATCTGGGATGTAGTCATTGCTGTCAGTTCCCAGTTACTGCAGATATGTTTCAAGGGTTTTATAGCAAAGAACGAATCTCAACAAATCATTTTGTCTTTTGTCATTTTCAAGTGCAAATGGATTTGTTTCAGAACATTCTGATTCTGACACTTCATACGAGTGAACAAAGTTATGTGCAATGGAAACAAAATGAAATCATCAAACCTGAACTAACTCTACATTCATGTGGTGTCGGAAAAAAAAAGAGTTTTTAACTTGGAAAATTCACACAAACACCCCCCTCAAGTCAGAGCAAAAACTCTGAAAGTTGGCAAAAACTTGAGCCCACAAATGTTCAAATTGTTGTCTGTTGATGTCATATACACAGAAATATAGTGGACGAAGGCAAATGTTTGGTTGATAACAAAAACACAGAAAGGCAAAACTCATCTACCTATCTGCCTATTTATATCAGATTTATCTGTGTTAAAAACCTGTGCTAATTTAGGTGTAAAATGGTGTTAAAGGCACAAGTAGGAGGAGCAACTGTTCATACACATACAGTTGATTATCATCAGCATAGCACTGAAAATGAATGTCATTCGTACAGATTATCTCACACTGAGAAAAGTACAGGATGCCGGCTGGCAGTATTATCCATCAATCTGTACATCTCCTGCAAGTTTTATCACATAAGCTGAAGTAAGGTATGCAGATTTAGAGATTAAACTCTTTGTTCACCCCGGTTAACCTCAGCTGCTGTGGTAACTCATCTTATGAAGTATTTCCTGTGTTTGGCCCCAATCTGGTTAGTCAGCAGCTCGGTGGGGGGGAAGCAAAACATTCTTTTCAGTTTCACAACACATACAACAGTAGATAAAAGATATTAAGATGGCAGTGCAACTCAAACGGGTTTAGATTACAGGACAGCAAGCTGCAATGGAGAATTCAGGTTATGGTCTTCATATCAGTGCTCACGTGTACTTCACTACATGTAGTTTCACTATAGTTTGTTGAAGTTGGGTGGTAGTTTAGCTACATTCAAATCTCAGTAGCTTTTTCAGTAGTTTCACTGTTTTGGGTCACACAGTTTAAGTCGTTCAGTGGTTAACAAACTGGGGGGCGGGGCCCTCCTGCGAGGACGTAGGGGAAACAAACGAACAAGACTTTGCTGATGTTATCATATTAACCTTCACTGCACTGAAATTCAGCTTGAATCCTTTTGTATCAGTTGTTTTGCCAGTTATTGTTAAGGATGGATGATAATTGTGGGGGGATGTGAATTTTTTTTTGCTATACAGTATAGCACAGTGCCACAGCTCATTGGCCACCGTCGTCATTAAACAAACTTCACTGAGTTTTTAAGATAGACAGGAGATAGATAGATAGTTTAGCTACTTTTTAAAGTGAAGTGGCAAATAGTTGGTGCAGTTTTAAACAGAGGTGGGGAAGTAAGTACAAATACTTTGTTCCTGTACTTAAGTAGAGTTTTCAGGTATCTGTACTTTACTTGAGTATTTCAGAATCAGAAATACTTTATTGATCTCCTGGAGGAAACTGATTGTGTTACAGTTGCTCTCATTTCTGAATAGAAGTGTACAGATATCATAAGAAAATAGAAATTAAAGTAATATGAATAAGAAAAGTGATGTCCATTATACCACAATATATAGAAATAATAGATGTTAGATGTGTAAGAGAGAGAGATGTGTAAAAAATAAAACTATGTATTCAATATATACAACTGTGTACATATGGATGATAATGCTGGAGATAGAGGATATAATAGGTGTGTCATGCAAGAGTATTAAAAATAAGAGTATAGGTTGGCTGAAATGCACAGTATAAATAATGCATGCAGTGTAGCCACCATATTGCACTCTTGAACAATTATTGCAGAGTATTGCATGCTGTATTTATTTTTCTGACAACTTTTTACTTTTGTTCACTGCATTTCAATACAAATATCTGTATTTTTTTTTTTCTGTGTTCAAACAGGCTCGTTACTTTAGTTTTAATGCATTTGAGGGGGGAGTTATTGATTGTTTTTATTTTGTGTCAACCGCCTTCCCAACATCAAGCCTGATTTCAGCCTAAATGGATGGGACAATAACACATAGAAAAGAAGATTCACGGTATATCCATCAGTGCACAGCACGGCAGATGAAACAAAACGAAGACTACATGAAGGAAACGACTGGTAGAAATGTCCGATAGCGCTTTAGATTACAGCCTGCAACATAATGCATAATACATATGTACTTTCTAATAACATATATGTAGGTACTGGGTAACAAGATGGAATAAGGGGGAACAATTTGGGATTTTATAAAAATAATATCCTGTAGTTTTTTTTTTTAATTACTTGGTACCTATTCTATTTTGACAGGGTAAGTATGATCAGTAACACATGTCCTGTAGTGACTGTATAACTATATGTAACAGGGGGAGAACTCCTAATTGACATGGAGAACTTGGATCAGTGACACTTCTCCCTTCTTACATATAGTTACACAGTAAGTACAGAGAATAAGGGCTGTAATCATACTTACCCTGTCATAACAGAATAGGTACCCAGTAAGTAAAAAACTGTATCATTTCTTTGTAAAATCCTGAATAGTTACCCACTCATTCCATGTTGTTACCCAGTACCAACGTATATGTAGCGGTACGTACTGTGCTGGTACAGCATTATTTTTAAGAAATTGTACTGTAAGTCCGGCCTAATTATGCAGTACGTTACAGGCTGTAATCTAAAGGGTTGCCAAAGGTCCTTCAGAGGACAACTTTTTACTCTTACTTTGTGCATTTTACAGCCTGTGTTTTTTCACTTTTATTTGAGTAAAGAAGTTGAATCAGTGCTTTTAGAGTCTTACAGAGTGTGTGTACCTTTGCTTCCTCTGGTTTTCAAGTAGTTTTCCCCGGGACTGTGTAACATAGATACAAGTCTGTCAGTTTCAAACATTATCTCCAATGAGCTGATACCTAAACATGCACATGTGTACAGGCACGCACACACAGACACGCTTTCTAAGTAACACAACAACACACGCTTCTCGCTGTAATTAGACATTGCGTAACTGACATCTGGAACTTGCTGACACACTTGCAATTTCCAGTGAATGCAGCGACTCTTGAGGCATCCTATACATGGAGGGATGGGAGATCGTTTGGATTGGGGTGGGGGTGGGGGGTGGTTTACCAGCCCTCACCTGGCAACCCGCTTTGGCTGCGCTCTTTAAAGCGTCAAACATTTCACAGCTCAAAGAGTTTGCGGGGGAAGTCTTTAATATGGCTGGTAGTATCTGCTGCTGCCTTTGCGTCTTGCTCGTCTGCCTTTGAGGCGCGGCGGCGGATCAGACACATCAGTGCCATCACGGCTTGTCATGAGGAACAATCACGTCTTGAAATAACACAAACAGCCGTGTTCAAAGACCAGACATGAAAAGATGACATGCATATCAAGAGTTGTGAATGCGTTTTTGCGTGTGCGAGTTTGTGTGTGTGCGTGTGTGCCACATTAAGATAGACAGGGAAAGAGAATAGAGGAGAATAAGTTTTACATAAGGTGCAGAAAAAGTGGGGGATTTAACGCGAATGCAAGTACTGTAGAAGAAAGGCAAAGAGAGGGAGGGATAGGAGGAGGAAACAGTGAGACAGGCGAGGGGGGTGGAGGGAGGGGATGAGAAGGATAGACTTTAACTGTCTGAAGGACAAAGCTACTGACCCGCGGATCATTCAGAGGATTGCCTTTCAGTTTCAGAGCAAGGTCAGGCTGCTTATTTTACCTCAGTGTTTTCACTAATCTGTTTTTTGTGTGACACAAACAAACACTGGAGGCCGTGCACACGTACACACAGGCGGCACGCGCGCGCGCACGCACACACATGCAGACACTGAAACTAAGCCTTCCCATACTGCCTTGAAATAATAACAGCCTATGTAGGCTTTGCTATCAATAAACATTAGATGTGCAGGCTTTGTGCCTACATGAGTATCACACTACCTCGGACCTGTCATGAATTTCAATTTGCTGGAAGGGGCTGTCACAGACTACACATGTCCACGCTGCATCCTAATGTCTGCGAGACATTTTCCCGGCTGCTGATTATTTGGCCTTCAGATGAATAAAATACTGCGAGTTTTATGCTTTAATCTATTGTTAGACATCCTGGTGTAATGAGCTAAAATCAGCCTCCGTCTTATATTGACAGGTCTTAAGGAGCTGACAGTGGCTGCTGGTTGGCAGCTCATTAGTAGCCACACTACATTTATGTCGACACGTTTACTGACAATCAGCAGGGGGATGCTGGGAAGCCGTGGCGGTCCCACGGGAGCCGCCAGCATCTGCAGAGGAGACGTAGCGGTGGGCGTCAAGAGATGGTTGGAGCTAGCTTAGTGCCCTGCTGTGGGTTTGAGGGTAGGGTTGCTATGGAGCAGCGGGCCAAAATACTGTTCAGAGAGTAATCTGCAACCAGTGTGTGTGTGTTTGTGTGTGAGGATGTGTGTGTGTGTGTGCATGTATATACAGAGTGGGTTAAAGTGCCCCAGTGTGTTCCATGCTGATCTGATAATGAGTGAGCAGGGTCAATAGGATGTTAACGGCCCCGTGGGAACGGCTGGTGGTGGATGGGTGGAGGAAGGACGAGGGCCCAGGGACACTGAGCTGTGTTTTCACTGTCCTCGCTCACCACCATCTGTGTGTGTGTGTGAGTGTGTGTGTGTGTGAGAGAGAGAGAGAGAGAGAGCAGCAGGGACAGTAAGGTGCCTCTGTCCCTGATATTTGACTCTTTCGCTCAGCCCCCGCTGTGTCCTCCCAGTGAAGTCTCAGTCAAACAAAGCAGCTCGTCCAGTGTAAAAACCAACATCAACACAGCAGCTTTGACTGCGGATTAGGCGTCGCTCTGCTGCTTCATTTGTCACACACACATGCTAAACAAACACGCACATTATACAGTGTGTATGTCCATGATCATATCAAAAAACGACACTGTAAAAAAATCATACAGGAATTTAGTGGAATCAACTAACCTTTTCTTATTAACTTCACATAAATATACAAGTTTTATTTATTCCAGTTAATTCAACTTATATGCATAATATGTAAATTCTATTACTAGGGGTCTCTTTCTAATTACAAAGATGTAGTTTGATGATGGGATGAGTGGTGTGGGATCATGGGAGTTGTTGTCTTCACTGTTAAACTATACCACCATAGCGGGTGAAAATCTGACTTGACTCA
>JAJHUR010112799.1:8700-22199 GCA_027495735.1 Lutjanus campechanus | reverse complement strand
GGTTCGGTACACAGGAAATCAATCAGTGGAGGGCAACAAATCTAGTGGGGAAAAGACGGAGACAGAAAAACGGCAAAAATCCAAGAACTGGGAGAAAAAGAACACTAGGATAACAACAGCTGGAATACCAGACACACAGTGGAACTAAGACAAACTGGCACAGAGTGAAAATAAGATGCACACTAAATACTCTTGTGAGGAGGAAGATGACAAGACACAGGTAAGGTCAATCAGGGCGGGGCAGACAATCAGACACAGGTGAAGAAGTAAAACAGAAAAAAAAAACATGAATGAAATGAAGAATAAAGACCTTAGAAACTTGAGATTTATCAGCAAGTGTAATTTGAGATAAAGATGAACTTTTAAGTTTTTATCCTATTTTCAAACTTTTTATGAAGTAACTAATGGGAAACGTCTATATTTTACTTTTTTTAACCAGATAAGTCAGTTGTGAACCAAGGTATCCATTGAAACAGACACGCACATTCTAAAGTCCACCTGGACGGGTGCTGGATTGAATAACCCATCAAAAGTGGAAACAAACAGCACACCTCAGTCTGAAGAAGAGCCTGTGTGCTTGAAGCGTCGTTTATCTGAATAATAAATCCATGTAACTGGATCCTCTCGGTGTGCTGATCTGTATGTTTGTTTCAATTTACGTGGCTAATGGGTACAACAGTTTTTGAAATTGGTCCAGTATTGAGCCAGAGCGCTGCAGCTGTCAGCTGTGAAACAAAGTCGCAACTTAACCCTCAGCAGCAACTGTGCATTGCAAACCACTAAAAGTGTTTTTTTCTGCCTCTGACAGGCTTGGATTGTTATTCTCAGTGTCTGACAACATTCTGGACGGGATCCCTGCAGAGATAGACCTTGTTTGTTTTTGTCTTTTTTAAAGATTAAGGTCCTTTTTGTTTAAATAGAAACAGCTGATTTATTGTTCTGTTCAAAGTGACCAGCATCCATTGACAAAAGCACTAATTTTATCATTTTAAAACAAACTTTATTCAAATTTAACAGAAACAAAATAAAAAGTGTTCAAACAATCATTATCTCTGGTTTGGTTGAAATAGACCCTTGATTCACCGAGATAGATGTGAAAATATTCTGGCTGTATGCAGCATTTCTCACCTCTGTTTCTCTGATGTCTGACCTCCCTCTCGCCCCTTTGCCAATATTTTAACACCAAACTTGGTCAAATTAAGGGTTTATTTGAACAAAACCAGAGTTGATGGTAGTTGGAACAGTGGAAAGATGAACCAAGATGTTTTTGGTGAGTTTTGTTTTGTTTCTGTCTCGTCTGAATAAAAATGACGATGACAAAGACAAAATTACTGTTTTGGCAAATGGAGTCTGTAAAGAGCTGTTCCTGGTCAAACAAAAGGAATCTTACCCTTTGACAAAAAGCTCTGTCTCTGTAGGGATCCTTTCTGTGACTATCTGAGCCTGTCAGTGGCAAAAACAAACACTTTAGTGGACGTACTTTGAAGGATGGATTCCGTTGCAGCTTAGTTCCGCTGCTCTTCCTTAATACTGGACCAATTTCAAAAACTGTTGTCCCCATTAGACCCTTAAAAAAGACTGGTGGATATGCACCATGAAT
Source organism: Lutjanus campechanus (assembly GCA_027495735.1). NCBI lineage: Eukaryota > Metazoa > Chordata > Actinopteri > Lutjaniformes > Lutjanidae > Lutjanus > Lutjanus campechanus. Next base: position 20,599 of record JAJHUR010112799.1, on the reverse strand, counting down.
CCTGTATGAGATCATACTCTTTATAAATCTATAATACCTTTTTATTTCAGTCTATATTTATGGTAGATGTATATTTTTCCAACTACTGGTGGATATGCACAATGAATTCTGTATGAGATCATATTTATTATAGATCTAATATATATTTCTTGAAAATTTTATTCTCAAAGATTAAACTGGTTGAGACTTATTAGGTATTATAGATCTACATTTTATCAGAACATGAGTGTGCGTACAGTAAGTATTCTAATGATTGCTATGTATCTACTTACTGAATACATTTTTGAAAGGATCTCCTTAAAAATAGTTCTTTTCTGAGTTGTTTTTTTTTAATGATATGTGTACCATGTGGTGGATAAGTGATGGCGACACTGTATGCATGAGAAGCAGGTTGAGGAAAGAAACGTCACGCTATTAAATGTCTAGAACGGGAGCTTCTTTGACGTGCACATTTTTCCTTCTCTATTCACCCATTAGACTCTGAGACACAAAAATATGGGATAATAGGTTCCAGGTTGAAAAGTACCAAAGCTACGCTTTAAGACTGCAGAGGACTGAACTAGAAACATTTTGGGATGAGTTGGAAGATCACTGTCAATCTTCAGTGTGTTACAGCCACTAAAAGTAGAATAATTAGTGGATGGAGCCATTGTGATATCACCCATTGGTTTGTGGACTACCGTTTTTTTTACCGTCGATAGCGAGGAGCTGGTGGGTGATGTACTGCAACTTGGGTGGTACTCGGTTTGGTGCTCGGTTTGGCAACGGGAAACATCGGTGGCCACATCTTAACATCTTAAGTTAGCAAAACACTAGCTAACCAGCTAGCTAATTTTAGCAAAATACTAGCTAACTGACTAGCTAGTGATTGATTGATTGATTGATTTCTCTTTTCTGGGTTAAGCTTAACATTTTGTCCTTTAACAACTCAGCAGAGCTGCTGATACACACTCATCCTCACCAAAAGAATAATAATGATTGATTATCCCACAGCTTGAGCCATCACAGAGTCTACTATTTTTAGGTGAGGACAAAAAAAAAATCAATTTTCTGAATACAGACCTTTGTATAAAGTGATTTTAGTTGACATGTACAAATCTTATTTTGACAACCTCAGAGCAGACAAAAGCTTGAGGAACCCCTGTGATTTCTGTCACCCCCCTAAGGGGGCTTGGACCCCAGGTTGGGAACCAGTGCTGTATAGAAGAAGACTTGACACTAGCGTTTGAGACCATGAACTCATTAGGAAACTGTTTATTGAGGCTCATTTTATCATGAGATTGCATACAATCTGACTTTCTTTTGCAGCCAGTGGAGTCGCCACCTGCTGGCCATTATAAGAATGCAGGTTCAAGACTTCATCCACTATTTATTATAAGGCCTATGGTTGCAACAGCAACGCATCTTACAATTTTATTTTATTTCATCCCCCAATTATGAACCCCCACAAGTTTGTCTGACTTGGGTCACCATGAGTTTGGAGAATGAAGAAGGAACCAGTAGAGCCTCTGTGCTAACAAACAGAGAGCATGAAGGCTTAACCAGCATCAGAGCTGAAGAAGCCTCCTACCCAGCAGGCCCGCTGTCAGACTCAGTTGCTCCCTTAATAATGTACCTGCACCACCTCCAGCAGTAACAGTGCTGAGAGGGGTCACATTCCTTAGCTGGCCTAAAAAACCCCACACATAACGCCTCGGGGCACTTCAGGAGAAAGCATCAATTAAACAAGGATGAATTCTCTTGGCTTTTGTAGCAGCGCTTTAATAAAGAAGTGTTTACCTTCATAGCAAAATATGGCCACGGGGCATGAAGCTCCATGCAGTCATGAAGGCTGAGGAGGTGGCGAGGTGGAGGAGGTCGGTACAGGAGGACACCACGCCAGAGCAGCAGCCATCTGAACAAATTCCACAGAATGTACAACATGACAGAATATGAATAAATTAATAGAAACACGTGTAATTGGTTATCCCAGTATGTTCGTAAAATGCTATGATTACAACTTTGGTTGTATTTGTTTGTTTGTTAAAGAAAACTTAGTCCAACTTAACTTTCCTCCCCCCCAATTAACAAAAAAAAAAAAAAAAAGACAAGCTCGTTCCTTTGTGGAGGGCCAATTAGCCCACTAAATTCAGCTGTCAGCCACTCCGTTCACTGTATTCTTGGGAGAATTGGCCTCCCACTGAGCTTTATGCTGCTGTTTTTCCCTCCCTAAGTGCTTTATTTCAGCTAATGAGCAAAGTGCCAGACAATAATCAGATAGTCTCATTCTCCACGGATAATATTTGTGTAAGCCATGTTCTCTCCCCTGCTTATGAGCAGAATGTAAGGACAGATTGGGATACTGTGTAGGTCAAGTGAAGAAGAATGAAGGGGTTAAAATGCACAGGGGATATACAGGGAAGAAATGTGCTTGATGAATGTATGCTACATGCGCGTGTTACATTAGAGATTCAACAGTATCTCAGAAATTTAACACATATGAAGAGAAGCTACTGGTCTTTTGTGTATGTGAATATCTCGGCAGGTCCCAGACAATAAATCCAGAAGTCTCTGGTGACCCTTTGACCTTTCCCCTAACACCACCAGCAGGTCAACATTTTTATGTAACCAGTGAAAGAAAGAAATTAAAAGAAAATGTTGTAAACATTCATGTCGCCCAGGACAGTGGCACCCTAGAACTTTTTCATAGGAGTGGCCACTGAAAATCCTGGGGTAGAACACCAACAGCCACAACTGAATTTATACTTTGGTTTCTTATTTCCAGTTTTTTTTTTTAATGTTAATTATTTGATGTCCATTGAGTAATACTGGTACTAACTCTCAAAAGTGCTGCCTATCTGTCTGGCTGACTGGCTATGCATTTATTTTCTTACACATGAGCTATTATGAAAAATATGTGGTAAGACTTTATTAGAAGGGGCGTGCATAAGACTGTCATTACACTGTCATAACCATGTCATAACACCTGCTATGACCAGTGTCATTTGGTCAATTATCTCACTGTTTTAATGCAAAGTTGACATTGTTTGTGTAATCAAGACAAGACAACCTATCAGTGTCTTTGTTATGATAACTTGGCATTATTAAACTTAAAGAAAGAGTTTAGCTTTATGTTTTAACATTACAGTAGAGTGTCAAATATGGTTGGTCATGAGACCATTATAAGAGTGTCATGGATGTTTTCTTTGACCACAAGTGAAATGGTACATTTTGTCCAGACATGTTTGAGCCTCCAGAGCCAGAGGACGGTGACAGGATGGTATTTATTTTCTTCTGTGTCTGGTTGTTGGAAGTGAAGTGAGCTGAAGTGAACTGCTGGGCTCATTTGGACTGAGAGAGTCGTTGAAGAAACGTTTGGGGGACCATGTCTCCGGCACGTCACCAAGCCACGTTTCAGGTCCACCCAAAAAATCCTGAACACAGAAATGGTGAGCAACAATTTAACGATCTAACTCCACAATTCAGTTCCACGTAGTTCTTAGTTTTTATGTTTTCAGCAGCTACATAATGTGTTTTGAAGAAAAACTCCATTTTGACTTTAGAGAGACTTTAGTTTGTCAGGTATGTCATGACAAAGACATTGACAGGTTATGTTGTCTATGTCAAATTGTCATAACAAAGACATTCCAAACAATGGCAACTTTGCATTAAAATGTCATAACTGACCAAATAACACTTAACGACAGCAGTCATAAACCAGATACTTGAAGTTGTCTCTGGACACTCTTCATATAGAGCGGGTCTGCGCCTGTTGATAATGTCTCTTAGAAATTATAAATGGACTGAGCGACAACAGGATAGGTTAGTTGATGAAACTCATGTTCAGAGCCGTGATGGAGCAGGCTGCAGAGACAGACAGCTAGTTAAACCAGGGAGAAAGAATCCTTGATCTACAAAGACTTCTTAAAATGATGCCAAGTTGGCAACTTTGTCACTAGACTTATCAGCCTCCTCTAGGATTTAAAAAAGCAACTAGTGGCAAATAAAACTAGTTTTTCAAACCGTGGGGAGCAATGGTAACATGAGTCAGAGTGCTGCTGATTTGGCCATTTGTACTACTGTACAGGCATGTCATATACACAGATGTATGGCCAAGAGAAAGTGAAAAAACACACACCCCGGGGGAGTCATATAGCATTTAACAGAGAACAGATTGTGGAGCTTCACTCTTCATGTTCACAGTCGATCCAAATAGTTTTTTTTAAGTCAATTAAAAATAAATGAAGTGAATGAAAAATAGATGAACTGTATTCATGAATTCAAACACACTTGACACAGTTCAGTGTAGAAGCCCACTTACAGAGGTGCAGGGATATTAATCTGCATGTATTACTGTAGAATGCATTTATTCTGTCATATTTACAGATGCTGTAACATTTATTTATGTATTCGCTGAGAGATGTAACTAAGCTGCCTTCATTTTCATTTCATCCTTCAAATGAAGTGAAATCAAAGCTCATGTGAAGGGTTTCTGCTGCAAAGTGAAGCTGTGAATCTCAAAGAAAATTGAAATCTTGTGATAAACCCTCTGCTTTAACTGCTCTTCACAATGACGATGGAGATTACTTCTCAGTAAACTCAATTATATCACATTTCACAGATTCAGGAATCATCCTGCTCCCTCTGTCATATTGATATGTGCTCATCTATATTCTGTTCACCAGTCCAGATTATTCTCCAGAGAAATAAAACCTCTGACACCGTCCTAATGTAGGTGGCATCATGACACTGATTAACATTTACTTCCAGTGGTGGACTCAGGCTATTGGAGGGCCAGGGGCGAGAAAGATAAGGGCACCACTGTGCCAAAAGTCGCAATGAATTTCATTGCATTTTGTCCACCGGAAGGACATCCTATGAGACATTTTATCACATTTTGTCCATTGGAACAGCACTGGAAGGCACTTTATCATGTTTTGTCAACCGAAGGGCACTCTAGAGTACACTACATTGGAAGGGCAATCTAAAGGCAGTTTAACACGTACACACTAGTATGGGTAATAAAGGGCACTTTATCATGTTTTATGTACCATAGGAGCAGCCAAGAGGGCAGTTTTGGGAAGTCAGCCCATTTACTGACCATCAGGCATATTGTTAAAGGCCAGCACAGGTGTGCGACCTGTGCTCAGGTGAAGCTGGGTGGGGCTATACAGGATTTAATGGTTCTAATGAACCAGCTCTCGACCCTGAAAACAGGTCCCTGAGTGGCACCAGGCTGGTGTTACATCATATTTGGTTACCCACTAGATCCTGTGGCCCGCATCGTTTGAGGAAGTACTCAGATCCTTTGCTTGAGTGAAACATCTGCTATATTAAATGCCTTTAAAGCAGATCATTAATACTGACAAATTCATACATAAGCAGCATTTTAATCAGTCAGTCTCAGCTCGATCTGAGCACATCTTCAAACACTGCAGGTCACATAATCAAATGGGTTACCAAGTATAGTGTAACACTGCGTGAGATCGCAGTCAGTCATGATACAGTCATGTCTTACTTGAGTCCACTTCAGTTTGATCAGAAGTAATTTTTCATTTAGTAGGCAGTTGTAGTAGTTAAAAAGTAGTTGTGCTTCTTTTGCTTCCTTTTTATTGCATCATGGCGCATTATCGCTACCCTCTATGTCGGAGTGTGAAGTGCTTCTGCAATGCTAGGAAACCGGTTGTGTGGACATTACTTGGATCGCTGACATCTCCGATGGTTTTACTAGTTGAACCAACTGTGAAGCGGCTCCAGCACTCGGTTCCAGTTTGTGGAAAGGGGAGAAGAGAGGCAGAGAGGAGCCAGAATAATTTCACTTCTGAGGCAGTAGAAAATGATTCATTTTAACCAAACCAGAGTTGGGACACTGGAAAGACAAACTAGCAGTGTTAGCCAACCAGAGGCAGAGTAGGGTGGGTCATGACCTCACCTTTATCTACAGTGTTCCCCAAACCTGGTCCTCAGGGACGACTGTCCTGCATGTTTTAGACGTTTCCCTGCTCCAACACACCTGATTGAAATGATCAGCCCATCAGCAAGCCTCTGCAGAAGCCCGATAACAACCTGATCATTTGAATCAGGTGTGTTGGAGCAGGAAAACATCTAAAACATGCAGGGCAGGGGTACTTGAGGACCAGGGTTGGGAAACACTGGTGTACTAGACCTTTAAGTTATCGGACATAAGTCATGTGATGTTAAACATGTCATTAAAGTTGTGAAACAGCAACAGTTTGGTCAAGTTTAGGCACCAGATCTACTTGGTTAGGTTTAGGAAAAGAACATGGTTTTGGTTAAAAAGAGTATGTTACATATGTCACGTGATGGAAGTGAAATAACTGTAGTCATGTACGTAACAAAACGTAAGCAACTTAAAACTTTAAATAAATCAGTGTTAACCTTGGATTTCACAGAGAACTCTAACCCAATCTCCTGGTTGACAGTCTTGTCCATATGCAGACTTTCTCTCTCTTTATGCTTCTCCAGTAATAATTATCACGGCCGCTAGAGGTCGCTGCCTCACAATAAACCTAAATATGGGCTGTAATAAGCTGCTTGAACAGATAATATATACTATGTGTCTGTTTTTCTGTTGAAAACCGGCTGTGCTATGATTATGTGAACACTAAACAATATTATTACATTAAAACTGCCTCTCTGGCTTGTTTGGAATCTTTGAAATGAAAGAAATTAAGTTCAGTTCAAAATATTTCTGGGTTGTTACAGTACATCATCTTCTATCTGTTGGTAACAATATTGAATAAAAGTGATTTATTACATTTATATATTCCATTAATGATGGTTGCTGTGGTGAGCTTTGCTCCGGGGTCCCCCTCCCCCATTTCTTCAATATCTGAGCAGCTTCATGATTCACTTTAATGGTTTTATTTAAATCAGCATGTCCAAATCATAATAATTGAAATGATCCTGAAAGCAACTGTAGGCCTCTCCACTTCAAGCTGTTTCTAATCAATACAGAGCTGAAATACACTGTAAAAAATAAAGTAGCTGCTTTCATTTTAAAAAGTTCATGTCTGCCTGCTTTCAGATTCTGAGCTGACTGAGAAAACATGCTCAGTCAGCTTAAGATATTAAGTTGAGGCAAGAACTCTTCAGTCACACTGAGGAACACTGGAAACAAATTTGATTTCATTTTACATTGCTTGTGTGCTTGTGGCTCAACTTTCCTTAGATACAAGTCAGGGGGGCTCCAAGGAAAAAAGGTTGGGAATCACTGCTGTATAGTGTAGTGTGCTGTTCAGCTGTAATACAAGAACGTTACTCATCAGGTTGCCATATTGAAAAAGGACGCAGGGAGGACAGAGTGGCGGATGTGGCAAAAGTACACAGTCTTTACTCAAGTAAAAGGACAAATACTTGTGTTTAAAAAAATACTCAGATAAAAGTATACGTGCTGATTCATCTTCTTTCACGTACAAAAGTAAAAAGTCACATTCTGAAGGACATTTTTACTGTTTCTGTGCTAAGTTAACTGAACCTCACATTTTGTGCTCGAGTCTCCCTCTCTGTCTGTTTTGTCTTGTTAGCTTATCTTTTACTTCTCGTTATGTCACTTAGGTCTTTTATATCTTGTTGCATCTTTTTTATGTCTTGTTAGGTATTTTAAGTCTTATTAAGTATTTTACTTCTTTTTAGGTATTTTATGTCTTGCTGTCTTTTATGTCTAGTGCCAATTTTTGTCTTGTTATACATCTTTTACATCTTATGTCTTTTATTATTTTTTTGTCTTGTTACGTGTTTTTACATCGTATCTCTCACGCAGATTTTTGGCGTATCAGAAACAGTCTCTGAGCTGCAGCAGACAACAGGTAAGCAGGTGGAAGCTCTCACACTGAAGGGTCGTCGTGAGGAAACACAGAGTAGGCCACAGGCAGACAGAAACCAGAGACGCTGAGACAGAACTCGTGGTCGGGGGAACAGAAGGCTGGTGTGTTTACCAGAAGACGCATGATGCAGGCACAGTCGGCAACAGGAGATGAGGCAGGTAAGGAACGCTGGAAAGTCATATATGTGGGTAAAGAACAATCTGGCAAAGAGTGAGTGAGCTGGAGAGGTTTATATACCGGGCTGATTGGTTAATGAGCTGCAGAGCCAGGTGAGTGGAGTGGGGTGATGAGGTGGGAGTGGCTGGCAGGTGGAGTGAGGCAGAGGTGGGGAGAGTGGAAAACTACTGGGAGAGCCGGGAAGCAGAATGCAGACTGTGACCGTCTTACTATGTCTTTTTTAAATGTCATTTTTTCATTTTGAAACGTCCTTTATGTTGTTTTTTGTCTTGTTATGTCTGTCGTGCGTAACATGCACTGATAGATACACCAAGGAATCATCTTTTCTATGTGTTAAAACTGAAGAAAGGAGCCTGTAATGTGAGGAGTATAAAGTACAGATATCTGTGTTCAGGGACTAAAAGCAAAAATTTGTTGGAAAAATAAATACTCAAGTAAAGTACAGAAACCTGAAAAAGCTACTGTAACAAAGTATTTGACTCTTGGATAACAACACACACAGCACCTTTAACTGAATGAATTGATTGAACTCTGTACAGTATATTCACTCAACTATAATACAATAAATACTATCAATTTGAAGCTGGATTAACCTAGATGACTAAAACATGTATATTTACATTAAGATTAAGTTGATTCCTCTGTGATTTTTAACAGTGTAATAGCTGGAGTAGAAACATTGGGTCACATGAAGACATCTAAATAACTGCATGTTCACACTGATCAGCGGATAAAGCAGCAAACACGTCCTGTCGTTGTAACCCAGCAAACAGAGCGCTGTCCCTCTCTAACAAGACGATTCCTGATGCTGATAGCGAGCGGACATGTGGACGGAGCGGTGTAATGGTGGGGTGGTGGGTGGCCGGTGGCAGACACACTGCTTGAAAAGGGCCCGTCTTTGGTATGGAAATGGGGACTGCAGAGAGCAGATATGATAAAATATCTGACTTTCACACAGAATGCCAGGGGCTGTTTGGACATCTGCTGTGTGCTGTGCAGCTATCTGGCCTCTGTGAGACACATGGGAAATCAACATGCACACATTATTTCAGGCAACATACGCATGGACAACCCACACAGTCATGTATTTAAAGGAGCAGCCCACCCAAAAGAGCAACCCAGATCCATTTTGTTCTCGTTCCCATGGACGACCGGCCAATTACGGCCAATGAGACGTCATGTTGTCTTCAACGTGGACGGTAAATGTCAGGTGTCAGACAGAGATGTTTTCCTTCAACAATCACACAGGCAGGAAGAATCCATCAGTCAGGAGGCAGACAGACCTGCTCTTGCGCTGACAGAACTCTTAATAGACCAGAATGCACTGCAGCAGCCACAAGACATATTGTGTTCGCCGCCCTCACTGCGCTCTCAGCTCCCCGCTCCATCCACCTACATGAATAACCCACAGCTGATCAGAAATTCAACGAGGCCATACGTGCACTTTGGACTGGGAGTTTTATATTTTCTGAGGTTTTCTGAAGGCATCCGAGGACAGAGAGGAAGTAATTAGCTGAAGAAGAACTAAAGGAGGCAGGTTTAGTAAAGTAAAGAGGCAGAACACATTTCCCATCATCCATGGGTAGAAAGAAGCATAAAAATCCAGACGCGCGTAAGAGAAGTGTTAATAATGAAAAGCCTTGGCTAATACATGATAGAAATGCTTGAACACATACCAGCTCACATGCCTTAAAGGAACAGGTCGACATTTAAAGACTCACATTACTGTCACGTCTGGGTGATCAGCAGGGATGTGCACGATTAGTCGTCAGTATGATTATGGTGTTATGTTTTCTGAGTGTTTTCTTACTGTTAGACTAGTCGACTAGTCTAGATTAAAATTTGCATTTAATCGACAGGGAAATTAGTCACCAGGAACATCCCTAGTGTTTAATATATGAGCCAGCAGCTGGTTAGCTTAGCTTAGCATACAGGAAACAAAATCCACCTACGGGCAAATCTAAAGCACACCCATGACCACACTACACACTCAGCCAGTGTTAACTGTCACTGGAGGGGGAGGGGCTAAATGATCAATAGTGACATAACAGAGCGCCTGCTCAAGCTTGAAGGATGACCTCAGCCTCTACTATAGTTGAAGTTAACAAGCCGTCAGTGCAGCGGTGGCGCCTCCCCACAGCATAAGTGTGAATGAATGTGAGCTGTCATACGAAGTTTACATTTTCCTACTTTTACCTTAACTTTTTGTGTAACGTTACTTTTGACAGCAATGTCTCAGAAGTCAAGAAGAACCTGTGCAGTTCAGCCGCTGCAACAGTCGTGTCAAACTTTAACTTTTCTGCAAAATACATAAGCCTTTACTTAATGAAGTGCCGCCGTCTGAGACGAGACACTCTAACTTACAGAGTTTCACTGAGTGTGATGTGGTGAAGTGGGTCACCGGATTCGTCTATAGTTTCATTTTTGCAACAGCTGAATTTTTTTTTAAAACACTGAGCACAAATTTTAAATTATATGTCAAAAAAATTTTGGCAAACAGTGTGGCTCATCAATATAGTCAGGAATTGACTGAAAAATGAAAAATATTAAACATAAAACTGGCCAAATACACTGCAGTGGGGCTTTAATCTGTACAAAAACTGAAGTGTAAAATATTCATCTTGACCCCATGTGAAGAGACATGCACACTGAGGCTACTGTGCCTTGTTTGACCAGCGCATGGTGCTGAAATGAAGTCCAATAAATGTATCAGATAAATAATATCTTTATTGAAACAAAATAAGTATGTCTTGACTTGGCAGTCTAAAAGAAAGAATGATACACATGCTGTGACACATGCTGTGAAGATTTTACAGGAAGAAAACAAGGTATAAAGAAAGTTTCATCACAAGTGTGAAATGAATAAAACCACACTGACCATGATAATGATAACTACCATGGATTATCGTCATTAGTGTAAACAAAAAATACATATTCAAAAGAGGACTCATGACTGAACATTTATACTGTATTTGTGTTCATGTGGGATGCTGTTATTATGCACGACTCCAAGATGCCAATTCTAGTGAAACACCTCCCTCTGGTGTTCAGCTTCAGAAGTGCACTGACAGGCCTGAAGAGAAGTCGATCAGGTTTTATCATAAACTGGACTTAATATGTTTGACCTGATTTGAATTGCTTTGCTTTAGGATATTCAAGGAGTTCATGCAAATATCTTTTTATATAACATTATATAAATTCATTTTCCCTAAATCTTTAGTAAAGTTGAGTATGTTTATGTTGTGTATGTTTGTGAGGTATGGAGAGGAGGAAGGAGGCTTGTTTGACTCAAGAATGTGATGCTCTTCGATGATTATGTTAATTTAAAGAGTATGAATATAGATGTATGTACATAGAGGACAAATATAGATTATGTATGTACAAAAATGATGATCATAGAGGTCGACTGTGGATATATAAATAGGATAAAGATGATGAATGTATAAAGAGAGTGAACATAGTGGATGTTTAGGGAGAATGAACATTGCAATAAGTAGCTATTTAATGTGTGAAGAGGGACAGGTGGACTTTACATGCACACAAGAAAATTTGTTACAAGTTTAATTTTTTTTTTTTTTTTTTTTACGTGTTCCAAACAAAAGCTATTCTGTTCTATTTTATATAGTTGTCTTCACATGTATGTCAGATTTCAACACTTAATCTGAAATCACATTATAATAATGACTTGTAATGACATGTTGCTTTAAGAACTCAGATAAACACTAAAAGTGGTTAAGAACCCAGCTATTACAGTTTTTCTCAGCCGCTTTGGTACATATCTCAGATCAGAATTGAAATTCTCAAAACTACTTGTTCAATCTTCAAATCATTGTGCCACTTGTGCACATCAAAAAAGCAGTTTCTCATTTCTTTGAACAAGCCGCAAATGCTTTGGT
>JAJHUR010112798.1:0-14964 GCA_027495735.1 Lutjanus campechanus | reverse complement strand
AAACTATGTGTAGGGAATGGTAGTACATATAAATGTGTAAGCTGTATGTAAATAATAATACTCATACTAGATGTTACAGTAATGATATCGGAATTAATAAGAGTGTAACAAGATGAAAAATTACACAAATATGTAACAAGACATGAGGTTGTAACAATGTGAAAAACAATGTAACCAAATGAAAAACGAGATAAAACATGACAAAAAATGACGATAAAGACATAAGAAGAAACCGACGAAACAAGACGAAAGTGAGGCAAAGTAAAAGACTAAATAAGATGAAACAGAGAAAGAGGGAGACTCGACTGTGGACAAAAAGTGTGGTTAAGTGCTCAGAAGCAGCCGGTAGAAATGTCCCTCAGAGGGCGACGTTTTACTTTTATATTTTCAGTGCATTTCAGAGCCTGTACTTTTTTTTTTTAACTTTTATTTGAGTAAAGAAGTTGAATCAATATTTCTACTTTTACCACAAGCAGAAGTACACATACTTGTGTAAGAAAAACACAAGTATGTGTACTTCTGCTTGTAGAGGTACAGGTTTTCCTTAAGAGAAAGAGAGAAAATTTCCACATGATATGTAAAACAAACAAACAAAAAAAAAACATGGACAATGACTCATTGCTCTGTTTTCTGACAGGCTTGCCGTGTCAATAACAGCATATTTAAGTCCCTCAGAATGGTTTGATGTTGACAAAGAAGCAGAGAGACAAACGAGAATAATAATTTTGTATTGCCAGGCTTTTGCGCTTGGGTCGTATCCAAAGACTAGGAAAGGGGATGAACAATGAAGATGAGATGGTTATGATTAGATTTATCTCATAATGATGGTAGCCTAATGATAATTACAACGATGATGATGGCAGCACTGCTGCCGATGCTGCTGGTGAATCTGATGATGGCTGTGACTGACACAGTGAACAAGTGTTTGCAGGCATGATGAGGATGATGAAAATGTCCAAGATATGATCGAGCGACTGTTTTTAATCACTATAGCAAAGAGCGGTGACGTAGAAGGCGTTAAAAGTGATTATGTAAAGGAAGAAAGCAAAGTATGTCCCTCACTTCTTCTAATATGTGGCTGTCAATATAATTTGATGCTTCTGAAAAGGGAGAGTGAGACCGAGGAGGAGGAGAGCATTGTGGACTAAAAGAGTATAACGGGCTTCCAGCCAAAAGCAAGTTTGCTTTGTACTCCCCTCCTCTTAGATGTCTTTGTCATCTGCACACGCACAAACGCACACATGCAACCCCCTTAATTTACAAGCAACTGGCTTAAAATGCAAGAGAAATAGAGAGAATGGATAAAGTGTGTATATGTGTGTGTGTGTGTGTGTAAAATCATACATGTCTTACGCTAATTTCCCTGCAAAATGTAGTATTTATAAATTGAATCACTTATTAAATAATATCTGTATAAATAACAGGACTTCCTGCCCCTTTTCACTCTGTACTCCAATGACAGTTGAGCAAACATTTGCTAATGTTAGCAAAATTCTAGCTAACTAGCTACCCAATGTCAGCAGTCTCTAGCTAACCATTTAGCTAATGACTGATATAGAAGAGCTAGCCAGTTAGTTAGCTTTTTGCTAATATTCATATGTGAATATTTGTCACTTTGACAGGTCGCCGAACTATTTTCAAAATGTGCTTTTCTTTTCAACATAGATGAATCTAGCTCATAGCATATTTAAGTATAAGAGAGTTGACTGAGGTACCAAGCTTGCTCAACTGTCACTGGACGACAGAGTGAAAAGGGGCGGGACGTAGCAAGGGTGAACTGCGGCGCATGTGGTCCAATTTTTGCGTGCAGGTGATAATGCTGATCCTCTCCATTAACTTCTGTGGAGAGCAGATCCATAGTCAGGTGACCCCTCACCGTCATCCTTAGCCAGGTAATCTTTGTCGTCATGGTAACAAAATAAACACATGGTTGTGAATGTTGTGAAACAATCACAGTTTGGTTAGATTTAGGCAACAAAGCTTCTTGATAAGGTTTAGAAAAAGATCACGGTTAGGTTTAAAATGGCTCGTGTATGAGATGTAAGTTGCTGCTAACTTATACTTGTATGTTACATACAACAAATCAACAAATCAACGCTGACTTCACATGGTACTTCTGGGTGAAAGTTACTTGCTTGCTCTTTATAATATTTCACTATTTTTTTATGTGGTGCAACAAAGTTGAACAAATTTTGGTATAAGTGCAAAGTCCCCCTTTTTAAAAAAAAAAAAAAAAAAGCATATTTACTTTTATTACATATGTTACGGAAGTCATATGACATAACACACATGACACTTCACACATGGTTTAAGTTGTTAAGCCGTCACAGTTTGAGGTTTAGCTATAAAAACTACTTGGGTAGGTTTAGAAAACAATCACGGTTAGGGTTGAAATAACGGTGTTGCGTATGTCACGTGATGAAAGTGACACAACAGACATCACGCACATAAAACACACATAAAACTTAAGTGATTTCAAATAACTACACATTTACTTTTTGTTTCACACAGGACTCAAATCCCAGTCTCCTGGTTGAAAGACCTGTGTTTGTTTTAGCCATCCATCACCCCTCCTCCTCCTTCCAGAGCAGACTTTCTCAATCTTTACACTTCTTCTGTCATACTTACTACCCCCACTAGTGGCCGCTGTCTCGCAATGATGGAAATATGAGTCAAAATAACCTGCTTGCACGTTTGAACTAGACGTACACATTTCTGGTGAGGATGGGCTGCTTTCTACACTCATTACTAGCATGGTTAGGGTAAAAAAAAATGGCTTTTTTTTTTTCTTTTTTGCAGAACAACTTATTTTCTATTTTAGATGCAAACCATGTAACATGTTTTTACTCAGCTATAACACCTGCTGACAAGTAACAGTTGAACACTTTCATGGCAGCCTTTAATACTTTTAACAACCTCTGAAACTCAGATGCCATCTTTAGCTTTGGCGGGTTTTTGCCGCCTCTTTGAGGTGCTGCTGTATTAGAGTCTTTAGCCAGTACGCAGGGTGAGAGGGAAAAAAGAGACAGGAACAGATAGAGCAGAGAGCTGTTTTCCAGAGATAACGAGTATCACCCAGTCAAATGTCTCCCTGACTCTAGTCAAACGTGTCCCTGGGTCTCCAAAATGCTTACTCAAAGCGGCTGCGGTTTTAACACACTCTACAAAACTGTTTGGCGTGAGTCCTGGTCGCAGCTCTTTCTCTCTCAGTTTGATTTCGCAGATTTAATTGGTTTGAGGCAACACAGTGAGCAAAAGCAGCTCTACGCTGTGGCACAATTAAACCCACCACCGGTAGACCAGTTTCAGTTTCAGTTTCAGACTTCTATGTTTTTTGTTTTTTTTCTTTTTGCTGATGTGCGCAGGAGAGCAGAGAGAAAAATGTTTTTAAAACTCTTTTACTTTTGTAGCTTTTAACTTAATTCCTGTGGTTTGAAGTTTAGCTTCTCTCCTGTTTGTACTTCCAGGTGTCTGCTCTAGTTTACTGTTTCATGTTCGCTGATGATGAAAACCCAACATTTCCTGATGTTGCTCCTTCATAATTAAAGCTTTTAGATAACAAGATAACAGGGGACTTTTATTGTGAAGTATTAGATGCTCGACTTAAGAGGAGCATCACCACTGATCTGAGCTGGAGCCGATAAATATCCCTGATTACTCTAGTGTCATTTGACCTGGGAGTGAATGCCGATTGCTCCATTTCCCACTGAAGACAAAAGCCAGATGCTATAAATACAGATGTGACTCTATTTTAAGACAGAAATCTTCACCTTCAGCTTGCCTACGCTATATCATGAAATGAGGATCCGCTTTTTAAGTGTTACTGCCCTGCTGACCAAGAACCCAAGTCATTTATTGCCCTGTAAAGATTACCGCAATTTGCAACAGTTTTTGCTGTCAATCATTTTGTGTGAATGCTTTCTTTTCAAGAAACAGGTGAGTCATTTCAGAAATCTTTTTTTAAGCTATAATTTGAGGAAAAAAGATTATCATCACTTGCTGGATAATAACAATTTCCCATAAAAAGCTTTATTATTCTATTACAACATTACTCTGCATATGCTTCACAAGTGCTAAATGATCCATTAATCATGCAATCAACCGTGCAGAACACCATAAGACAATAACGCTAAGGGAGTGCCACTCCGGTTCCAAAAGGTCACAAATCTTCATGGCGGGGGGCCACCGTTTGTTCACATCACTGAGCAGCGAGCAGAGTGGGGTTGAACGGCGGGATGTGGTGTCCGTCAAAATGACTTAGTGACGGTAGAGCGGGCCTGAGATGGCCTTCCTTACTGGTGTCAGCCCTGACAGGTGACAAAACAGCTGCGGAACAGGCACTCCAAGGGACCACATGTATGTGTGTGTGTGTGTGTCAGAGAAAGCAAGGAAAAGTAGGTAATGTGTATGAGTGCATCTCTGTGTGAGACAGAGGGAGACAGTTTAGTGATAACAGAGACATGCCTGGGTAAAGAAATATCAGGTGATAGTGTTGCAGACAAGCTGGGTGTGTGTTTATATTTGAGTAATTAAATTAAATTTTTCTGGTCCAGTTTGGAGAGTGAGGTGATCTTTTCCCACGTTAATTAGTGCATTTCTTTCACTTATCTAATAAACATACCTGGCGTATTTCACCGTCCGATCAGTGTTTGCTGGGATATAAGCTAGCATTAGCCTCAGTCTTTTAAGCATTCACTTTATATCTTGTACATGGTGTCTGTGGAAGATGACCTACACCCTCTGTAGATATAAAGGGCTCATTCTAAGTAGGGATGTTCCTGGCAAAGTAATTTCCCTGTCGATTAAATGCTAAATTTAATTCAGACTAGTTGACTAGTCTAACAGTAAGAAAACACTCAGAAAGCGGTTAAAATTGAGCACAATTTATTAATTGATAATGTTAAACACTGAAAAAATACTGTGTGTATTACAAGCCATGAACAAGCCGTTAATCACAGTCTACAGTGGCCAAATCATACTTTAAATGCTGCTGAAATGCAGGCCACATTGTGCTGGGCAATATGAACATTACGCATTAACCTACAAAACATGACAACTCACTAAATGCTTCACCTTTTCAGACCGAAGAGGATCACAGTGTCTGCGGGTAAATGACCTGAAGCTGATGTTAGCTGCCAGCCCGCTACACAGTGTGGCTAACGTTAGCAGTGCTAGCAGCAGAAGCAGCAGCCTGTTCTGCTTGCAGGCTAACGTCCGTGTCTGCGCTTAATGTGTGTCACATGTTGCTCCAGTCGAGTGATTATATGTCAGTTTATTCGGTCACAGTCAACATTCAACCTTATTTCCTTTTTCTATATCAAAACACTGCCAAACCGCGTCATCTAGCTATCTGACTATCTGGACATACACACTTACGGGGTACAGTGAGAGGGGCTGCTGTCTGATGGGCTGCAGCCCGGACCAGTGGCAGGAGCTGCACAACACCTTAGAGGCAACAGGTAACTGGCGTTGCGCATGAATAATTGATAAATAATTTAACCGACTAGTATTTCTGGTGCTGACTAGCGAAGGTGGCGACGTTTAATCGTTTAGTGGACTAATCGCGCACATCCCTAATTCTAAGGTAACAAAAACACAACAATTCTTTTTTTCAGGTGATTAATGCAATTATACTAATGAATATCATAGTCTATGTCTGCCATATTCTGCTAATTAGCTGCTGTAAATCTTTCACATTAGACCTTTAACTATTCTGTTGTCTGCTTGCACATTAATATAAGCTGTCAAGGGAAAATCTCAACTCTGAATTCACTTTCCTGATCCGACAGAACATTTTATTTACAGGTGAGCTGCGGCTTCGCCAGCAACGATCGGCTGTCACGAGAATTCAGACGACTGCACTGTAATAATTCCTGACATGACAAACACATCATTTTAAATACATACACACCCAGTTACCGTAGATCCACGCCCTCACATGCCGCGCGCCATACAATCATCTGTAATTGGGATGTTGTGTGATGGGGCGACTGCCGCTTGTCAACAGAGATTAGCTTGCAGATGTGTGTGTGTGAGTTTGTAACCATTGTTGCACCTGAGCACACTGAATGAAAGCGCCTGGATTGAATGTGATAGTGTAAGGCCACACTGCATGCATGCACTCACACAAATAGAGAACTGTCTACACGTAAACAAGTGAAACAAAACACAGATGCACACACATACACATTCGGTTCTCCTCTAGCTCCACAGAAAACATGACCACAAATATATCGGCACACACAGACACTTTTTTGCTATCTTACCACTATTTTGCCTTCTGATTATCCTCCATAAGGCCAGTGTAGAAGAATATGGGGGCACATAATGTTATTTTAAAGTTTTTAACAATTAGGTTTAAGTAGAAAAAAAGCCTTTCAGAGCAAGGGGACCTTTCTGTCACAAAATCTACTTTGCACAAGAACAATGACTCTCATTTTTTCCTCACCAGATGTGACACCAACCGCTATCAGTCATGCTCTCTCCACCTGTTCTGAAAGCTCCCATGAAACGGCTAGCCGAGTGCTTATTGCTTCCATGTTACCTGTAAAACGGGCAGCTAGGGAGCATTTACTCCCACCTTGCCGCTAAAGCAGTCCATGGATGTAGGAAGGAAAGCGTTCCAATTAGCTGACTCTTCCCGGACTGAGAACTCCCAGCGATCACAGTTGGATCAGGACCAAAACAGCCTCAGAGACTAATGGAGGCCAGTTTGTTGGCAGGGAGTAGACTATAGTACCAAGGTGGTTTTCTCACCACGTTTGGCTCCCAGCACCCCGGGGCTGAATCACGACTAACAAAGCTAACAGCAGTTGCTGACTTAGTTTAGCTAATATCTAACAGTTATGTTAGCTACTTTAGCAACAATTAAGCTAAAGCTACAGTATCTGTCCATCAGGAAACTATAATTGTAGTTAGATGTAATTAAATAACCAGCAATTGAAGCTGATCAGCCAGAGAGCATCAGAGGGGAAACCAGAAAATATTTTCTCCATGAAATAAAGTAAAAAATAAAAAAAAATACAGTTTCAACCAAATGAGTGAATGAAGTTATAAAGTTGTGCTTTTGTACAGTGAGGCCCACTCCCCAGAAACACTGCAGTCAGTGCTTCACTGCTCCAAAGCTTTTCATTGGATGCAAATTTAGTGCACTCCCCCGAGTACAGAATGAGTCATAAACAGTCTTTAATAATTTTTCAGGTAAAGACAAACTCTTAAATTCCATCAAATTACTCGAGAATATCTACCAAATGACTTTTTTTGGTCATTGTTGGGCTACAGTACATACGGGTGTATAGGTGACATACAGCGCCATACGTGTGATAAAAACAGTTAAACATCGATTTTGACTTCATGGGATCTTTATAATGTTATCATGTCAAGTCAGTTTTCATTTGTATAGCCCAAAGTCACAGTTTGCCTCAGGGGGCTATACACCCTCACAGTGTGCACACACCCTCTGTCCTTTAGGAAAGAACTCCCCCCCAAAAAAATTTTAACAGGGAAAAAAAATGGAAGAAACCTCAGGGAGTGCCACAGAAGAGGGATCCCCCTCCTAGAATGGACAGGCGTGCAATATATGTCGCGTGTACAGAAACAGAGTGTGTTTCAGGCTTATCGGACAAAGGCAAGAAAGCTGAAAATAAAACATCATCAATCCAGGTCTGGCAACCAAGCTGAACCAGAAAGGACCAAGAAGTCCTTTCGATGAAGTCAACCATATCTATGCTGTCAAAGAAAAGTGTGGAACAAGGCAGCTGCTCCTTTTGTTACAAGGGCAGGCCCATTAGGGCTGAGTAGGAGCATCCTGATTCGCTCAGCACATACGTGCAACTTTGCGTCAAACAAATAAGCAAAGATGAGTGGTTTAAGTATGTGCTTGTCGTAATCACTCCTTCAGCTTAGCATGCCTCGAATGTAAGAAAAAAGTGTGGAAAGTACACTGTCCTCATTCTGTACAAAAATATATTCCAAAGTTTGTCTGAACATTGTTAGTCTCTTTAGTGTTTGTATTTCCCCACTGTTTCTGGACTGTGCTGCAGAGGGACAGCAACAAAGACGAAATTTCACACTAAAAGACTGTAACTCTGGGAGATAGTAACTTCACTGTTCCAACTCAGACTGCTGAAGCCTCGTGTGAACTCATTTTTAGGAGAGGATCCTTATATGTATGGACAGGAGGAACGAGTAGGGGAGACCGGGGAGTGTTGCAACACCAGTTTAGTTGCAACACTGCCAGTCGGACCGATCACAAAAATGCTGCCATCATGTCAGCAGTGTGCTTCGCTCCAAGTTCCTTTTTGATGTCACAGGAGAAGTGGCATGTCATTGTGAGCAACATTGCAGGTTGGAGAATGAGAATGATTTTCATGTAAGGCAGTTCATTTTTTTTAAAATTAATATTATTTTTTGTCTAGTGTTGTTTTGCAATGTTAATAGTTCATTAAAATGATGAAAAATTCTGCATTGTGTGCATGGAACACTTCATAACCTCAAGGCCAGAAGAAGCATGGGTCGAGTGTGTACATTTTTAGTCGTCGACACACAAAGACTGCAGCCATACAGTATACATCTGCCACAACTGGAACAGTGATTGAACCTCTATATGACACATTCACATTCAAAAATACACATACACATGTAAAGTGTTCTTTTTTTTGTCACTTTAAATTGTTTGCTCTATTCAAAACCATTAATTCTTTTTAAAATTGGATTGTGTCAATCCTGCATCTTCAACAGGGGGTCCTCAGAGTTACTGCAGGGTGGCCCCTAAATTATTGTTTATGAATATTTTTTTTAATGTTTTATTTTCCAAAAATTAAAATGTGCCTGAAAAAAAGACATGAACATGAATCCAAAGTATTTTTAGCAAAGATTAATCAGTCTATTCATTAGAAAAAAAACCCAAAACATTTAATTAACACACCAGTGACAAATTGCTGCCCGTGAATCCCTGTGCTATCATGTGAGCTAGCTAACTTGTGCAGCAGTTTTCCATAACGGTGAACTAGTTAGCTACATATTACTGAAACATATTGACCAATTAGCTGAATTATAATCCCAAAGTATACACTCTTGTGAACCATAACGGATCTTCTTGAAACTTTGAAACATCTCCACCTCCTCCACCGTAGAAACCAGAGAGTGAGGCTAACACAGCTAACACTGGCCATGCTACAACTGCTGCTAACTGAAAGTGCAAATATTCAGGCCAATATATGTAGTGCCGGGTCCCTATTCTGTCTCTCTATCAGTTGAGGGGTCCATGGCCTGAAAAACACTGAGAGACCCCCGGTGTGGGTCTCATTTCAGTAAACTCTTACTCATTGTTGCATCTATCCTCAGCTTGTGTTACATTTCGCATCACGAGTGAGTTTTATTTGTGGTATAGACACATATGAGGTGCAGTATATGAAGTCTGAGAGCTCTGGCATGAGCATCCACTGAATTAAACCGGAGATATACTTTGCTTTTAACTACGCGTTTGCATATGCAACCCTACGCAACATGGCTGCCTTATATATCCTGCATCCATTTGGTGCGATGGTTGTGCGTGTCCTCAGAAATTAATGCTACACATACATGAATGCAAACATGTGGTATATCTCAAGACTTACTAATGCTCAAATAAAAAGTGTCACTACCATCCCCGGTGTCCCCTTACAACAACCTTTAATGTACCTATGGGAAGCTGAATATTGTTTTAAGACAAACTTGAAATGTGAACCTATCCTTTAAGCATTCAGATTCCCTTGAGAGGGTGACAGCTGTGTGAAACATTGTGATTTTTTTTTTTTTTTTTAAATACAATGTCAGTGAGGTACTGATTCAGTTTTGTGTTAATATCTCTGTGATTTGTTTATCCACCATCCTGTGAAGTGTTTGTCTATCCCTCTCAATAAGTGCCAACCTACGGCTTCTGTTCATCTTTGCAAACATGTTGTGACACATGTTGTCATAATTGTCGAGACAGTGCCCTGTGCCTCATTTTAACAGTTTTGTAGTTTTTAATGCCTGAATAGTTTTATGTGTTTTATTCATTTGGCCTTCGGGCAGCCTGTTAAAACTCTGACGTCTGTTTACAGCTTTAAAATTGTCATTCAAGTTAATATGACTCACCTGAGCAGCTGCATTTTTCATTGTGATTCACAGTAAAAAAGAAAAGTCCCTCTTTGAGAGGCGTTTGTACTACTTTAAGTCTTTTTTTTTCCTTTGATCACCAATATTTATGGTTCTTTGCATGCAGTCTGTCATGTACAGATGCACAAACGCCCCCATGTTCACACACAAAGACAGACAGACACACACACCTTTGGTCACAATCACGTTCAGTATGAAACAATAGCAGAGCCTGTGGGTAAGTGTACATGAGTCAACAGCCTTGCCTGCCTGTGGCATTCACAGTGACTCACATTTCCAGGAAGAGAGAGACACACACAGAGACAGAGAGAGGAAGGTCTGAAGTCAAGACCACCTGATTTATAGCATTCCTACTTCAAGCAGTGCAATGAATAGCTTCTGAATTTTGTTTCAAACTGCTAGTCGTGCTTTATTTTTCCAGGAGAGTTGCAAAATATCAATGAAATGAAAGGCAACCTAAAAACTGTTGAATACCCTTTCAATTTTGCCAGATTGGGTGTTTTTTTTTCACCCAGCTGGGCTGTTTTGGGTTGCACTGTGCAGGATAAAATAGGTTTGGATGGGTGGACTGGACTTGGGCTTGTTTAACATGAATTGGGATGTTTTTAATACATTAAAAAAAAAAAACAGTATAATGAAAGTATACCCAGAAAAAATATTCCTTTGATAGACTGTATAAGGGTAGTATAGGTCCTTTAAGGAATAGAGCAGTGCATAATGTGTGTGCCACGTGCAAGTATGGAACAGAGACCGTGCTGCTCATAGCGAAGCAGAAACTTAACGCTAGCAATAAGCCATCAATCTGGCAGTAAATGTACAGTACAAGTTACGGTGCGTTGCAGAAAAGTCTTGTCTGTTGTTTCCCAACTGCTGGAAAAGTGAAGGGGGTTAGCCCCAAAGTCAACTGAGCAGGAAAGGCTACATTAAACTAATGCTAACAGTAATGTTGTACCTACACAAAGTGAGCTCTGCGGAGACATGGCAAAATAAATCTGTAATGGTAAATCCAACACCGAATGTCTTGTGCGGTTATTTATCTATTTTTCCATGTTGAAAAAAGTTGTTGTTAGCCATCCCATGATGCCTTGGGTTGAGTGTCGACCAATCAGAGTCTGTGTTCCTAACTTGTTGACCAATCACAGGCTGTGTTCCTTACTTGTCGACCAATCAGAGGCTGTGTTCCTAACTAGTCGACCGAACAGACGCTGTGTTCCCAACTTGCTGACCAATCAGGGGCTGAGCTTCTGACTTGCCGACTTAGCTCTGACCTCAAACTCACTGTGTAACGGGTGGCCTTGAGTCATCTGCAGCGGCTGTGGGTTCGACTCCTGCCTGTGGCCCTTTGCTGCACGTTGCCCCCCCTAACTCTCTGCCCCCTTTTCCTGAGCTGACCCACCAATTAAAGCCATAAAAGCCCCTCCGCCCAATAAAAGGCACTGTACGATGTGATACCATGAGATCGACCCTTCATGATAATTGCGCTGATGACGGTAATGAGCTCAACCCCGCAGTAGGCATCACATGACCGCAGTATCACAGTAATGCAGTAATGCAATAATGTGGCACCGTCACGACCCTATATGAAATATCTTTTTTTCTCATTCTGCTGAGAGGAGTTACCATCATTACCATCCACCTGCAGCTCACCATATTAACACACACAAGCTCAACAGCACAGAACTGCGAGCACTTCTCTTTCTTTCTCTTTTTCCCCTCACTCTTTGTGTAAATTGGCACAATGTACAGTTAGATAAAACCTATTATTTTTGTTATTGGAGCTGTCACTTTCTTTTTCTTTTTTTTCTTCTTCTTCTCTACTTTTAAAGGTGTAATCATCAATTATGACACATTAGACCACACCTTCCCTGTCTGCCTACATTTCCTCAATTTCTCATTATTTTTGCTGTGCTCGGGACGCTTTACCAACTCAAAACATCAGTATTTGATGTCCTGGTGCTTTCACAAACAGCTCGGAAAAATTCCACTCATTCTCCCTTTAAAGCGGAGGGCAGAAATGGAAACTAGTTTTGTAGTTGCACTGTACAATGTAGCCTTCTTACCTGCTTTCTAGGACACGTGTGAACACTCGAATTGTTGTTTTATTGCAATATATATATATTGAAAAATTGTGATGAACCACAATACTGTTGCTGTTATTCATGAATTCATTTGTATTGTTTATTCTAAATAATATGTGTGTGTTTTTTTAATCAGTTTTGGTGGATTTTGAGCAACCACATCTAAGCAATCAGGCAAGGCTGCAACCTTTTTTGCGATTCGGCCCTGTAATGTAAAAACAGTAAAGCGGATAAAGCAGATCTGTTATCTAACCAGTTTTCTCTGTCATTTTTGCTTTCAGCCATTTTTCTCTCGCTTCTCTTTTTTTTTGTGTGTGCCTCATCTGCGTCTTGCTCTCTCTGCTGGTGTTTGTCCCTCCACCCATCACATTTCCTCTCTCTTTGTTCTCCATCACAGAATATTGACGGTCACAGCTACCAAACCTCTCCTCCCTCCCTCCGTCTGTCTGTCTCTCTCTCCCCTCACTTCCTCTGGCCTTCACAGGAGGCTCTCAAGGCGCAGTATGTGGCTGCCCTCGCCACACAGTTGTCAGGCATAAACCGATCGTTTCACCTAACTGAATAATACCAGCATTCACTGCAGACCCACTCCCATCCCGCTCACTGTCCCTCTCTCAGTGCTCCCTCCAGCCCTTTGCCATTGTCATCTCCTCTTCCCTTTCTCTCTGTTTCCCCTAACATCTCCCTTGATCCTCACGCCTCCCGTGCGTCCTCATCCTCCTCTTTTCACCTCTCTCTTGCCCCCCCTTGCAATCCTCCGTGTCCTCCTGTCTCTCATTCTCGTCATCCTTCTTCCCCCCGACGCCCTCGTCTTCCCTCACTTTCTCTCTCTCTCTCTCTCCTGCTTGTCGTTCCATCTCATTTTCAATACGTGCACACTTTCTCCCTGTTTGTGCCACCCCCTGTTACTTTCTGGTCATTGTGAACTTCTGCTACAAAAGAACTATAAATGCCCCCTCTCTGCCCCCTGTGGTGACTCACAATACTGGATCTCTCACAGGCCAAAACCTGCCGCCTGTTTGTGTATGTGTGCTCTTATGTGTGAATGTGTGTGTCTGTGCATGTACGCAGCAAACTATACATGTGTGAGTGTTGAGGGGATGACTAAACTGTATAAAAGACACGTCACCATCCTTGACTGTTGTATTTGACTTTTTTTAATGACTGTTTTTGACATTTTATTGTTTTGTCAAGTCCTGCAAATTTGTATTTATTGTTTTTTCATCATGAATAAATGGTAAATTGATGGTTAGTTATTTTTTAGTTAACAGTTATTCTACTATTAACACCAGAACAGCCAAGGCAGTCATTTTGACTTTTTTTAAATGTATATGTAAAATAACTTTGTTGAATTAAAAAATACAATGCTGCTGCCTCCTGACCTTTCCTTGAAGTGTTTTCAGCTTTTTAAATATATCAATTACACAAAAGGCAAAGAAAGTGTGATCTTTTTTTTTTTTTTACCTATTTCGGTCGTAGGCGGTCATACTGACCACACAGATATTGCTGCCGTTTTGTGCACAGTCAATTAAACTTCACAAGTCGTCTCGATTTCCAAACATTAAAATGCAATTATTTAATTAATTACACTAAATGTAACTAAACTAAAAAGCACTTTGTCTCAGCACCTATAACTCACTGAATTTTTGTGTTTAAGCTCTCAAAGTTTGAAACAAAGTACCCTTACTTATTACGAATAGCAACGTTTCCTTTTTTATTTTTTTTATTTAATGTTTGTACTCATTTCCAGCCTTTTCTCATAGACTATGATTGTTCTTTTTAATGTTCTAGATGGAAATTTGTTATTATTAATGTTAAAATAACATGTTTATAATCTTATAAAACACAGTAATACAATGTTAGTTATGGAATTCTGGCACTTCTAGTGTTTGGCTAGTGTATACTTTATAAGCCATATATTAAGCAATTGTAAAGTTCTACAAACAGGTGTAACTTATAATGTTCACAGATACACTACACAACATTTATTAATGATTTGCAAGGTCTTATAAAACATGTTTGCAATAACCATCCAGATGTTCAAAGACAATACGTTCTCACCGCCAACTTTTCAAATACAGCAGCTTGGTCAGTGGCCCCTCAAGGGTCAGTTTTGCGATTGCAGGGTTCCATGATCAAACTAGCAATAATAAAAATGCAACTTCCATGCAGACTTTAAAAATAAAGAAACACGGCAGGAGTTTTAAAATCCCTACAGATTTAAAAATCTGGTTGCACCATACACCTCAGTAGAAACTTGACAGATTCACTCCTCTGTAATCTCATACACCCACACACTACAGGATTATTGCCAAGATGATCATGCCAGAGGGAACACGACCTTATGTGATTTCCTGGGACAGTGTTAGGAAACGGGGGGGATTAATGTAACGTAGCATAATGTAGCATAAAGTAACATATTATGATCATCAGTTGCAACTTTATAATAGCCATCCAAATAATGTTTATAGATTGTCTACAAACAAATTAAGTGTAAGTAATTTTAAAGTGTTATCTTATTTTTTTGCCCATTTTTGTCAGTTTTACTCTATGAAGCACTTTGGACTGCATGAGTGTTTGAAAAGTGCAATAGAAACAAAGTTGAGTTGAGTCATAGTTAATCCTCCTCTTGTTCATTCTGAGGATTTTTCTCTCCCTGCAGTGTTTGCTCTTTTAACAGCAGTACAGAATGTGTTAACTTCCTGTCTGCGACTGCCAAAGATCTCGATCCTACAATAAGCAAGAA
>JAJHUR010112797.1:0-12948 GCA_027495735.1 Lutjanus campechanus | reverse complement strand
GCTGCAACTAACGATTATTTTCATCATCGATTAGTCGGTCAATTATTTTCTCGTTTGGCCCATGAAATGTCAGGAAATGGTGAAAAATGTTGATCAGAGCTCAAGATGACGTCCTCAAATGTGTTGTTTTGTCCACACACACAATAAAGAATCGATAGATGCAGATTGAACTAATAGTCAATTAAAAATAGAGTAATCATTGCAGCTCCAAGAGTTTTATGTTTGTTGTCACTGGAGGCCATGATAAGAATTGGCAGCTGTGTATGCTGTGCATGGTAGTATATCGTTCTTTATTCATCTCTAATATGATTACATCCTTTTTTTTTTTATCTATAACTGCAATGGAACACAGTTAAATTTTTTTGCATTCTGATAATGTAATCTTGTTACATGTAATCCGTTACTCCACAAGCACTGCCTCACCTTCAGCAATGATTTGAAGGGTCTCTTGAGGTTCAGCTGCAGCAGGTTACCGAGTAGAGGCAGTGGCTTTGGTCCTGGAGGATCCCTTTTGTTTTGACTGGAGCTGAAGCTGGAGGAGGAAACAAGACTGAGGATCAGCAAGACCACCAGAGCCCCCAGCAGAGAACTGGGAGACTGGAGGAAAAGATCTAAGATCCCCATGACTTCACCAAAAAAAAAAAAAGATGTCCTCAAGTTGCTAGTGTGCTGACAAATCCTCCGTGAGTGTTTTTGAGGGATGTCTTTTATTAGAGAATATGTACAGCCCATGGGGCGTGACAAACTTAAAAAGTATCTTGATGTACACTCGCACAAAAAGGTTCCTGCACTGTTAACTTTTTCTCTTCGATGAGTGATTTGGCTCACTGTCAAACGGTGCAAGGTACAAGGTGCATTTGTTGACCATTTTACAGCACTGAGCTGCTAGTTGTAGATCACATTCTGCTGCTGCATTAAATATCACATTTAATGCATTAAAATATACATTGAACGAGTGAATAAATAATACAATACAGTTATTCATGGTGGACAATTTCAGGACTCTCAGCCTGATGAAAGAAGAAGTTCTGTTCAACACAGTTCAGTTTTATTATTTGTCCCAGAGGACCATTTGTGTTGCAGGAAGCACAAAAACATGATGCATCAATTTACTAATGCCCTGTTTAATGCCAGTCAGTCACAGGCTCGTGTGCTCCCTCAAAGCCAAACTGACTTTTGTTGTTTTGGTGTCCTTCCACGTTCACGGTGCTCTTATTTTGTCAGTAAGATACACAAATTAAAAACTTTTTGAAAGCATGAATCTTTCATTTTTAAACTATAATATTGAAGTTCTATGAAGTGTTTGTATCACATGTATCACAGCATTATACATCACCTACATGCCAGTATTGGGCCCAACAATAACATAAAAGTTGTTTTGTAGGTGTTTTCTGGTAGTTTTAATGGCATTTCAGAGTTTGTTTTATTCTGGAGAATGATTAAAAAATTGTAATGACTTGTTCTGCATTTGGGGACGTCAGTAAATTTTTATCTACTAGACCTCCTTATGGCTCAATGGAGCATCGGAAAATCTATTCACTGGAGTGGAAAGGATTGTTTCTGGGAGTCTGAGGCCCAAAACCACAACTTTATAACTTTCTTCACTGATGTGAGGGAAAATGGATCATATTTTATGGAGAAAATGCTTTCTGATTTCTCTCTGATGTAGTTCAGCTCAGCAGCCTCCCAGTGAACACAACTGGTCACTAGGATGAACACACCCTCTGAGACCAATCGGGAATACAGTGCCGAGGTCATTTAAGGTGTCTCTTAACTGCTGACTGCTAACTGCTGTTAGCTTTGTTAATCATTCTTCTTTCAGTCCAAACTGACCCACTTTTCATCACAATTAAACAGGCTATGAAGGTGCGAAAACATGCACTGCACCCTCGGTTTAATATTTTTCAGCCTCACTAGACATCTGAAAAATCATTTCAAAGCACAAAGTGTTCTGATGCTCGGACTTTGCATCTTCATGCGCTCTTGTTTCACAAGTGAAACGGCTTTGCCAGTCCCAGTCAAAACATGAGAAGGACAGCAACAAAGTGCAGTGTTGTGCAAGTTCACACTTAACAATAACAAGCTAAGTTCAGATCACAGAGGCTGAAATTAACTAGTTCATGTCATTTTTTAAAATCTGAAATCGAACTTCCTCCTACCAGAGTCAACATAATGACTTTATACTAAATGTTGTGCAATATTCATGTTTTTGTATTTAATTTATTTGTAAATGTGAAAATACATTAATTAACTTTCATTGACTCAATTCAAATAATTAAAATTTTAGAATAGTCCCCTAAAAACACGAGTAGCATTATTATAGCGATCACAGCAGTAATGGGATTACTTTAAGTTGTGCTTTTATTTGAGACACACTTGAGTGTTTCAACTGCCCCCAACCACTGTAACAACTGCCCTCGTCTGACTCATCAGATGCACACTGAGGATCAAGTCCTGCCGTTGGTCGCTTGTTTCAATATTCAGTTTTTGTATTTAATTTATTTGTAAATGTGAAAATACATTAATTAACTTTAATTGACTCAATTCAAATAATTAAAATGTCAAATTAGCGCCTGACTAAACGGCTTGCTCACCCTCAGGGTGATTTAGCCATTTTAATGCCAGAGCTCCTCTCTCAAGTTGCAAATGTTTGCTGTGGCACTGTTGCAGCAAACCCTGGGCTTGGCAACACCCAAGAGATGCAAAAGTACAACTGCCTCCACCAAGGGGGCATTAGTAACACTCTTGACTTCTCGCATGAATTTTAATATTACAGTCTTATCCTTATAGGTGAAAATATATTAATTGTATTATTGACGGGTGCACATCTATATGTTTCATATCAAAAGATGACTTGGATATTTCAAGTAGCCCGTGAGTTATGAAGGAAAAAGTTACAATTTCCAGTCTCCCCTATCTTAAATACTGAGCATCTCGAAATAATGAGGAATCTTCTGAAGATAATAGTATCTTAAAAGAATAACTTAGTTGTTACATATAATATATTACTAGATCATTATTTTGAGATTTCAAGATATTGCAACAAAGTTTGTCATCGTAATGATTTACATGCACATTACTGATGTGTTTTGGTGATGACTATATTGAAACAACACTATTTTAGCAATAATTCTAACGTATCTCACCTCACACGTATTGCACACGGCGGCATTTTCACTGCAATGTGTTTTCAAGGATAAAAAAAAGTTGGAAAAGAGTGCTGAGCCCTGCCATCTCCTTCATAAAGAAATAGAATATGGAGATATAACTGAGCAGCCTGATGTGTGTAGAGGTCTGTATGGTTATACTGTAGAAACCTGGTGTTGTTTTGAGGGGATTTAATGAAGGTAAACGCAGTGAGCGGCCGTGTGTAACATTTGCACTTCTCACGCCAACATGTCAACATCAGTGCTGCTGCCTTCAGGTGCTGCAGGGTTTTCATGAACTGAAGAAAAGCTTTTAATACACTGTAAAGCAGCTGTGGACAGCTGTAAAACATACACACATTGATTCATAGATCAGTGCAGACTGATTTACTGACTTTCCTGCTTTAACCACATCAAATGCTATTTTCAGCCACACTGATTTCAGATGCATCCTCAGTCATCTTGTTAAGGAACCAGGCCTGTCGGTGTGCTAAACACTAAAAGAATTGTTTCTGATTTATCATTTTAATTTATAATGATGTAATCATATGCATATAATTTTAATTTATCCTGATGCAAATGCCTGTGGTGTCTGCATAATCACACATATGTGCATGTGCATGACCACACAGTGCATTTAAGGGTCCCGGTTTGGGGATTTGAAAGTGTAGTAACTCTAACCCGAAGCCAAACCCAGAAAGAAAATCACTATGGTACGGTAGCCTCTGAGGCCACTGAAACACCATAGTGGAAAGGAAGTGTGTTGTGGTTTTGGTTGGCTGGGTAGAGACTTTCACCTTCAGATCCAACAAGCCAGATTCAGTTTTCAGTGTGTGAAGCTTCCTGTTGTGAGAGAAGTTGATGTGTTGTTAGTCTTGTTTAACTCTGACTGAAGGAGGAGTTTGGTCATCAGTTAGGTCAGAGAAGTTCATCATCATCTAAGGGCCTGAAAACTCATTTGAAAACACGTGACTGGCTCATGTCCTCCACACTGAACCACAGCTTCCTCTTTTGCTGCAGTAAAAGAGCAGCACTTCACCCCCCAGCACTTCACCGTCCTCACTCGCTGTGGATGAGAGAGTTTAATAAAGGATTAAAAACGCAAAAAAGTTTAAAAGTCTTTGGCAGTTTAAATTCAAGAATTCAAAGAAAGAAATGAAAAGCTGAGAGCAAGATGAAATGCTGATATGTTAATTACAAAAATATATACAGTCACAATGAGGAAGTGACACATCACTCATCACAGGAAGCAGATTCTTCATTTAACAGAAACACTTCAGAGACTCTGACAGAGACGGACGATGACTGAATTCAGAGGGGATAAAATGTCCTTATTTCTATTCCTGCTGCTTCAGTTTACAGGTAAGGATGCACATAACATTTACAGAAATACCAGAAACATCGTAAAACATAACTTTATTAGTATTACAGATGCTACATTAACAGTGATGGAGGAAGTATTCAAATCCTTCAGTAAAAGTCTGTAAAAATACTGTTTCAAGTAAATCCTGTATTGAAAATGTTTTTAAGTAAAAGTATGTCAGTATAATCAGGAAAACGTTCAGAAAAATGTCTCTTGTGACTGTTATACTACTGTATATTATATTATTATATTATTATTATTATTAAAGGTCCCCTGTGTAAGATTTAGAGGGGTTTGTTATCAGAATATGGTAGAACTGGATTTATTCTTCATAAGTATGTTCTTATTGGTGTACAAGAATCTTCTTTTTGTTACCTAACCGGTAAACTCCACTAAGCACAGCACGTCTGCACCACAGTTCTGATCTGTCCTTCGTACGGCTGCAGTGCCCACTAGCAGCATTTCAGCAGCGGAGTGTTTTGCCTTCCTGATCATGTTTACTTGCTCAGATTTTGTTGACTAGGTCCTCTTTCCTCGCCCTTTGTGCTTATACCATGGATAAGCAGGCTACGTGGTTAAATAGTTTTCTTTTCTGTCTGTCTTTATGATCGTGAGTCTGCACATGGGCTTTTATTTTGAAAATTAACCAGATTCTCCCTGCCTTTTCTGTGTCTGGCTTCCTGCCTGTTCGATCTGCTCTGTGCTAATTGAGGCGGCATCCATCAAAAATAGACTTGGTGTGTATTTGAAGCAGAGTGGACTGGAGAGCTGCTTCTGGGACAAGTCTGAAATGCGCCGCACCGCTTCTGGTGTAATCACAAGCATTGTCTAGAATGGCTGTGGACCGCTCCGACTGCTGCAGTGTGGCCTTAAAACTGTGCAGCTCTGTCTGGTGGAAATTATGGGTTAGAATGATCCATTTTTAATCTATACATGGAGCAGGTCCTCGTCCACAGAGGTTGCCATATTGCACCTCCATGTTTCTATAGAAACCCTGAATGGACAAACCAAGTTTCCATAAAGGTTCTCCTACAAGTTAGGAAGTGGAGGGTGAGGTGATGTGTTTGCATTCTGTAAGCTCACCAGTTACTTACTTACTTACTCCTCTTCATCTCCTATGGGACATAAGGCTTCAATGAGCACTTTCCGAGCTCCAAGCTCACCAGTGGATGTCACTAAATCCAAAATCCTAAAAAAAAAAACCTCACTGAGCTATTTTGTATAGGACAGCAATGAATGATTATTTTCATTATTGATTAATGCCGGTACCAGTGGACAGTAACAAAATACATTTGCTTGAGTACTTAAGTACATGTTTTGAGTATCAGTAATTTACTTGAGTATTTGTTTTTTGTTTTTTGGGTTTTTTTTTTTTTTTTTTGGAAACTTATGACTTTCACTCCACTACATTTCAAAGACAAATATTGTACTTTTGACTCCACTACATTTCTATGAAGGTTGTTTTTTTCTTTTCTGAAATGCAATTGGCCACACGCTGTGTTCCTCACAGAGGGAAACCAATCACAGTCCCCGGTCTCAACTCTGACTGTCACTGCTTTAACTTAGCCTTTTCTGACAGAAAAATGCCGTTACATAAACCAACTATCTCTCTCCAAAAACACCAGACTCCTTTAGCGATAGATCAGGGGAGCTGTTTATCTGCTGCTGCCTCAATCAGTTAGTTTGCTTGTGCGACTTTGGTTAATCTGAACTGATATTTTAAAACACTGAAGTCAATAACACAAACGGACTGCACACATTAGCTCTCTTAATCTGTGTGAGACATTATTCAGAGACAAATCAAATCAAATCAAATTTTATTTATATAGCACCAATTCACAACAAAGTTGTCTCAAGACACTTTACATATAGAGTAGGTCTAGACCACACTCTATAATCATATTTACATCCGACAATTGAAACAATCCCCACATGAGCAAGCACTTTGGCGACAGTGGCGAGGAAAAACTTCCTTTTAACAGGCAGAAACCTCGGACAGATCCAAGACACATGGTGGGCGGCGACCTGACGGCACCGGTCGGATTTGACACTACACTCAAACTGTCAGCATGATGTGATATTCATATTTCAGATTATTTTTTCTTCTCTTATCTTTCCAACAGCAGTGACTGGACAATATTCCTTCCAGGTTGCTGCCAGAGATGGAGATGAAGTCACTTTGCCTTGTAAATATGTGATTGATCATCAGGACACTTGTGACAGAACTTCATGGCTTTTCAATGATCAGAGCTCATCATCAGTAAATCTGGTCACTGATGGGAAGATTCAGGAAAATCTCAAATCAGACAGACTGAGTGTTACAGAGGACTGTTCTCTGGTGATAAAGAACATCACAGTTGAAGATCTTGGTTATTACACCTGCAGAGCATCAGGATATGACACTCATGTTGATCTGTTTTTAATCACCAGTGAGTATTTACATCATAATGTTTTCAGTTCAAACTGTCTTTTTAGAACAATTACAATATTACATTACAAACATTACAAGAATCATGATGATTATAGTGAGTTAACTTTACTTTTTCTGTCTTTCTCTCAAAATATCTCCATCTTCACCAGTTACTGAACAGGAGAACAATAATAAGAAGATGTTGTCCTGCTCTATGTCGGGACATGGAGCGTGTGACTTCACGATGAGTTGGCTGTTTGAGGGTAAAGATGTGGCTAAAGTTAAAGACATGAGGACATCACAGTCTGAGTGCTCAGTTACTGTGACATTTCCTGCCTCTTATTTAAAACAAAAGTCAAAATATCATGAGTCCTTTAAATGCAAAGTGAAACATCATCACGATACAGAAGACCATCAGTTTTCCTTCAGTCCTGAGAAACCAGGTGAGAATATGATGAGCTGTTTATAATCACTTTAAACTAATCTGATTACTCACAAAGTACAAATGTGAATTTGATTTGTGTAAAGATTTATGATTGTATAATTCTTTTCCAATTAATTACTGCAAATGGTAAATTGTGAAGTATTTTCTCACCGTACAGTTTGTTGCGTTCTTTTTTATTTTATTTGTGCAGGTGAGGAAGCAACAACAGCAACAACAACAACAACAACAACAACAACAACAACAACAGCAGCAGCAGCAAGAGCACCTGAGGACAGCAACAAAACAAGGACCAACTCAACAGAACTTGCAAAAAATGGTACAACAGAAAGACAAAAACTTTGTATATTTCTTTCAAGAATTTCTTTGTCTTTCAGTCTTTCTTTCAGATTTTGAAATCAAAAGTATGAACGTCAGACTTAAGACTTAATTCACAGAAGAGAAAGCTGCATGCTGTTTTTAATGTTTTCATTCTCTTTCCAGACTTGTGGTTGTACGTTGTTGCAGCTGGAGGTGCAGCTTTGGTTGTACTCGTACTGATCATTGTTGTGATCGTCAGGTGTAAGAGAACTAAAGGTGAGAACATTCACAGATTAAACTTTTATCAGTAAGATGTTTTGAAAAAGTTTGATTTTTGCTGTGGAAACTAAACTTGACCCTCTTTTCTTTTTAGGCAAAAAAGCACAGATGGACGAAAACACTGTGAGTACAAAACAAATTAAATATTTGTAAAATTATGACTTTAAGGAGCAAAGAAGGCAGCTTTTCATAACAATACAGTGTGGTTCTGTCAATGTGATCTCATGGGATAGGCTAGTGTATTTAGCACGCCATTTCTAAAGAGACAGTTCGCCTCAAAATCAAAAATACATTTCTTTTCCTCTGGCCTCTAGTGCTGTTTATCCTGTCTAGATTGTTTTGGTGTGAGTTGCATAGTTTGGGAAATATGGCCAGAGTGTCTCTTTCCAAAATATCATGACTCAGTTACTCAAGATTATCCACAGACCTTGTTGTGAGCAATTTCATGTAGGAACTACTTTCTTTCCAGCAGAAAAGAAAGTAGTTCCGGTAGATTTTACTGCAGGTTAAAATTATTCTAACAAGATCTTTCGTGGGTTTTCTGTTGCCTGCTGACAGTGACGGTGTAGATAATTGGATACTCCACGCCTATTTACAGCATACAATCTCAGACATGGGCACTCTTCATGAAGTTGAGACTTGTGTAGTTTTCATCCTCTTTTCTTGCAAAAATTGAAGTTTGACGCTGCCTTTGGAGCAGCTGAGAACTGCACAGGTTGTTTCTGACTTCTCTGCCTAATAATAATATACAGTATAATTTGAATACTACACTCTGCTGTATTATCGTATACTATAGTACATATAATAGATAATTATACACTGTTCAGCATAATAAATTCCAACACTCTGTAGTCTGGCTCAGCGTCCTGCCCACAGCACTATCTGATTGATTGGAAGTCATGATTAATGGCTAATGAACGCTGAAGGCTGTGTCACACAGAGGCAGACATCTGAGAGATCTGAGCTGAGCAGAGTTGAGAATCAAGGTAGCAGATATCGTCACAGTTTTGATAAATATGACAGTCATATCATCTATTTCTATGATGATAAGCATGCCCAGTTTCCCAGTTACACCAGTGAAAATGCTGTAGAGGCGATGTAACAGCTTTTAAACCAGTTGCTCTTCTTCTTTTTAGACTCTGCTGCAACACAGAGACGTGCTGCAGATTAAAACACAGCACAGCTCTCGTCCTCTGCACTGAGATTCAGGGAATTATTACCTTAATGATCATACCTTGGGGGCGGCAGTAGTTCAGTCTGTAAGGACTTGGTTTGGGAACTGAAGGGTTGCCAGTTCAAGTCCCACACGGACCAAAGTACAGAGTGTGGACTGTTAGCTGGAGAGGTGCCAGTTCACCTCCTACACACTGCTGAGATGCCCTTGAGCAAGCCACTGAACCCCTAACTGCTCAGGGCGCCTGACTATATGTATGTGTGCAGCCTCCTCTCAGATGCATGTCTACAGGTCCTGTTTGTGCATGTGTGTGTACTGTGGGCCTGTGTATGTACGTACAAAAATTGCAACAGAGTGGAAAGAATGTAATTTCCTCTCTGGTATTAATAAAGTATGCCTTCCTCTTCTTCTAAAAAGTAACAGCAAAAGTGTGTTTCGCACTATGATGGTTTGACATGTACATGTAAAAGTAGAAACGCTCCTTATGACAGCTTGCTTTCGAGTGTGTGCATACTGTAGGGAGACGACACAGCAGAAATGGCAGCTTGTTTACTTCCGGTACTTCCCTGGATTCAGGTGATTAAGTTAGCTTAGCAAAAAGTCTGCAAGCAGGGGAAATACACAATTACACCTACTAACTTGTGATATCTTGGAGTTTCTTTTAAATCCATTACTTAACTATTTCTTGATGAACAGTTTATACATCTGTCCGTCACGTGACTGAGGCACCGTGATGACAGGACTCCAGGAAGTCAATGCACCCGACTGTTGTTTACCAAGAAATAGTTACAACATATAATTCCTTCCATAATAAGTTTTCATTCACAGAAACGTGAACTGTGTTTTGTCCAGGGGGAGCCCTTAAACCCAGCAGTGGCTGAATCTGCTCCAGAAACCCGTCAGGACACGGTGAGATCACACAAAGTACAAAGTTACAGTCTCTGTTATGTATGTTTGCTCTCTAAAATGTGACTGATTGAGACACACGGTGACCCTTCAGTTTAATTTTACTGTGCAAGAGAGAAGAAAGAGGAAGGAAGGTGACGCAGCTGGATTACAAGAAGACTAGAATAGAAAACTGTGAATGAGGAAGTCATAAGTGTGAAGAAAGTCTCTGACAGAAAAAGAATTCAGCAACAAGAACAAAGTATACTGGAAGTCGACATGTTACTGAACATTCATTATGTTGTCTCCTCTGTACAGGCTGATCCTGATGACGGTGTTTCCTACGCCTCCGTCAGCTACATCAAGAGGACCAATAAAGTCAAGGTAAGCTGGTTTAACTGGCGATCTTACTGAAGGAAGAAAACACAAGAGCAGAAACACATTCTACAATGAAAGCGGGCTATAATCAATATTGAAACACTATATCAGATAATTGTCACCTGAATGTGCAGCTCTCCTCGTGTTGAGTTTTAGCTCATTGTTTAGCTGTCTGGACACAACTTGACTGTTTTGATTCAGTCTCATTGCTCTCATAACTCAGGTTTTCATTCAAATGTTTTTGACTTTCGAGTAAAT
Source organism: Lutjanus campechanus (assembly GCA_027495735.1). Taxonomy (NCBI): domain Eukaryota; kingdom Metazoa; phylum Chordata; class Actinopteri; order Lutjaniformes; family Lutjanidae; genus Lutjanus; species Lutjanus campechanus. The sequence goes on along the minus strand of JAJHUR010112797.1, from coordinate 2,313 downwards.
TGGCAAAAGAAATGCATGCTTGTGTCCTTGCACTACCATTCTGCATTTATTGGGAACTGGCATTGAGATAACCAGTAGATGGCGCCAATTCTCCAGTCGGACAGCTGTGATCCTATTGCAGAGGAAGAGGATGCAACAAGATGATGTAATAAAAAGAGCACCAGTCCTGTTTCGAATGCTGAAAAGCAACGTCGAACACATGATGGAAATATGACCATCATTTGGGCTGTCAGAGAGGAAACAGCTGATCAGTGGATGCTAATGTGTCTCCATAACAGCTGGATGTGCAGATTAGAGCCTGAACAATGTGGGATTTTTGAGACCGATACGATTCCTATTTAAAAGGGGGAATAATGATCAGATTAGATGGTCAGTTGTGACTCTTTCTAAAATGAATTTTTGATCCGTGGAGGTTTTATAATCGTAAAACTTTACTCGAGCTGAGAAAAGCTATTTAAAAATCTGTGATGTCATCGCAATGCAAAATCTGAGGGCCGGGCAGGAACTTGTAGGCAGGGACAGCAGCAGAATAAAATCTATTTTTTAAGCAACTGAAGATCCAGTCATCATTAAAACGTGCAGTGCTGATCAGACAGAGTGACTCTTGACTCTTGAGTCACAGCAGGCAGACAGAGACAGACAGACATGTGGTCTGACAGCTGCATAATATTCTCAACATGATGAAACTATTGATAAAGTCAGTTAAACATCACAGAACTGCATATTCAAACAGTTTCACTGAGGACAGAGAGGGTGTGATGTGATGCAGTTAGGACGACGTGTTAGTGGGTTACATAGTTTAATGATAAAGTGCAAGAAAAATTGCAGAATTGACAAAAAAGTACCCAAATAATTACTTTAATTACAGTGATCTGAGTATTTGTAATCAGTCACGTCCTGATTGGACTGATAAGGCACCATCTTTACACCTGGTATTTAAATTAATCACTAACTATTTTGATAATCGATTAATCAGTCTGAGCTTTTTTTTAAAGAAAAATTTCAAAATTCTCTGATTCCAGCTTCTTAAATGTGAATATATTCTGGTTTCTTTACTCCTCCATGACAGTAAACTGAATATTTTTGGGTTGTTGGCTATTAATAAATCAATCTGGAAAATAATCTGCTGATTAATCGACTATGAAAATAATCGTTTGCAGCCTCATCGAGTTCACACACAAGACGCGTCATAATCCAGTCAGCAGATTAAAGCTGCAGCAAAGTGAATATTTCAGTTGACAGACTGCAGCAAAATCAGGACTTTCAGAACTCCTGTCAGGTTGTGTCACACGTGTAACTTACTCACTTGCTGCGTGGTGCTGTGTCTCTCCTGCAGGTTAAAAATGATGATGATGATGAAGGTGATACAGTGACCTACAGCACTGTGAGAGCTTCCTCGTCTGCTGCTGCTGCAGCAGCCTGTGATGATACCAGCAGCCTCTACGCCGCCATCAAGAAACCCAACTAATAAGAGACCACGGTACCTGAGAACCATCAAACCAGCTTTGGATATTCACTCACGTTTTAGGGGGAATATTAGAATCTTTACCTAAACACATCTCTAAAACTTTACCAACCAGAAATATCTCAAAAGATCAGCAATACTGAAAACTTGTGATTCATTGGTAAGGATGAAGTTTCAGGATGTTTTGTTGTGAGTTTTGTCCAGAAGGGGGCGTGGGTTAACTAGTCTGTAAATAGTAAAAGTAATAACTCATCATTCATATGTCTGGTTGCTGAGGTTACTTCAAATATAAATAAGAATAATATATGTCACATTTTGCTCGATGAACTTGCTGTCAGGCCCTTAATTATTATTATTATTGCTCACTGATGAATGTGCAGCTGCTGGGTGATGCGTTTAAATCTAGTTTGTTTATTTTTTGAACATTTAAGTATGTTTTTTTTGTTTTCTTGGTATGTTCTGCTGAGCTCAAAATCAGACTGAGAGGAGTTAAGATGTAATATTCCATAGGGGGACTAAATCAATTATGTCACCCATGAGAGCTGTATTAAAGGGGCAGTTTTGGAGATATCAGCTGTAGAAAAGTCTGCCTTTCTCTCCATTTTAATACAGAGGGCACTATTAGAAAAAAACATCAATCTCGCTTGAAAACTCTGCATCACCAGATTTATTCAGATTCATCGTCTGGGAACTGTGAATGTCTGTACGAATCTTTTTATTATAATAACATGATACTTTATTGTCCCATTGTTTGCATCTGACAGCCAACACAAGCAACAAAATGATGCTTGAATTTTCACAGACGTTTGTTTTAAGCAACAAGCTGGAAGCTCTGATTGTTGATCATT
>JAJHUR010112796.1:1966-15476 GCA_027495735.1 Lutjanus campechanus | reverse complement strand
GGAAGCCAAAGTAAAATGAGGAGGAAGAGAAGAAGAAATACACAAACTGTGGAGGACCTAAAGAAACACCTACTGTCTCTTAGCAACATGGACATATGATGATACTTTCTCCTCTAGCGAGCAGAAAATGCAAATTTGGGCGTTTTTTAAGTGGGTTGACACACTCACACACAGATGCAAATAAACACACTGCTGAAGCAACACAAGTCTCTCCTATAGACGCACACTGCACACTGATGGATGTGAATGTATACACTCTGAGAAATAAGAGTTATAGAAGGGTTCCTACTGAAGGGCTGAGGTTCTACCTAGAAACATTTGCTTCTGAAGAGTTTGTCAAGGGCTCTGTCTTTGTAAGAGTAGGGTTTCTCATCCAAAGAAATGAAATATCGGTCCTTTCTTTTATCAAGAGTTCTGTGTACCATATTATAAAAGGGTTCTTGGTAGAACAAAAAGATCTAGATAGAACCACCTGAGTGTGATCTAGATAAAAACCTTGGAACATAAAACTGTTCTCCATAGAACTCCTTGATTGTACTCTAGATAAAACACTTGGAATTTAAAAAAATCTCGGTAGAACCCTCTTTGTGGGCTCTAAATAACCCCCTTGGCATATCAAAAGGTTCTCAGTAGAACCATCTGGGTAGGTTCTAGATAAAACTGTAGGAATATAAAAAAGTTCATGATAGAACCCCCGGAATGTGATCTCAATAAAAACTCTGGAATATAAAAAGGCTCTTAGTAGAACATCTATGTGTCCTCGACAAAACCCTTGGAGTATAAAAGGTTCTCTTTAGAACCCCCAGGGTGGGTGCATATAAGCACGCTTAAAAAGTGGAGAACCTCTGAATAGAATCCTCAGAGAAAATTCTGGGTGGAACCATTATGCCACAGAAGGGTTGTAGAACTCTTAGAGTGAGCTTTGAGTCAAACCTTTCACAGATGGTTCTTGACCTAACACTTCATGTTGGGTTCCAAGTGGAACCTTCTTTCCCTTGGTTCCACCAAGTTCTCCTATGGTTCTAGTCAGTATCTTTATTTCTAATTGTTAGTAAACCCTGTGCAGACACAGAGCAGAGACGGTGCTGATGTTGAGAAGACTCAGAGATGCAGCAGGCTGACAGCTGATGTTCAGTCACACGCTAACAGACACGTGTCTTTGTGTGTTCAGCCTATAAATATTTATATAAATATATATATAGAACCACAGATATACAGTATGTTGCCCTTCTGCTCCTCCATCTTGTTTCCTGTACGTCAGAGAACAACAGTGAGTTAACGGCTGTTTTCTCTCCTCTCACAGACTGAATTACTGATGGATTTTATTTGTCTATCGAAGCCTAAATTAATGACCTCCACTTGTTGTTTGATAAAGTCTGATATTTGCTCACGTGCTGTATGCAAAGCGATTTGCTGGATATTTATTCATTCATCCACGCACTTGCTGCATGAATGAACGTTAGGAATATGTTGGTCAGATACTGAGGTTGTACAAGTGGTTTTTAACCCTTTTTCCCCACGATCACACCGCTCTGTCACGGTGGGCCCTATCTTGCAGCTTTTATGCTAATCTGATGACATGTTTTCAGTTGTGTCTTTGATTTAAGGTGATGAAGATGGAACCATATTAGCAGAATCTGTTCGGGCAACAGCGGCAATAGTTTTAAATCGTAGTTTAAGTGGAATATGAGCGCAGAATTAAAATATTAAATCAGAAACAGAACATATGTTGCTGACTGTGTAGGTGTCAAATCTTAATAAAGATTGAATTACTTGACCTTGTCAGTTTCAGTTTACACTTTCTCTCTTGTCAGCTTTGTATTGTTTTGGTTTCTAGCCAGTTTTGTACTCAGTAACACTTTCTGTACCTTGTTCCTGTTTTCTGTTCTCCTCTTGTTTTACCCATTTGCTGCTGCTTCAGGCGATCACAAGGCACGTTAACATCACTGAGGGTTTTTTATTTCTTTTTTGAACCAAGCCTCCTTATAAACAGGGAGACTATCAGATCTCAGATATCATATAGAGCATGTTAAAGGTCCAGTGTGTTATAATATTTTTAAGTACATTTTTATTCATGTAGAATCACTTGGAAATAAGAACTGTTGTATATTTCTCACTCTAGAATGAGCCCTTTAGATCTTCAGAGGATGTGGGTCCTCTGCAGTGGAGGCCATCGTGTTGAACCGCCTTGTTTCTACTTTTTGTACAAGCCAAACATTGGCTATAGAGAGGGACTTCCACTGCCAGCATATGTTCTCCTCAACGCTAAAAATTGTTAAGAACTCAGGTGTCAATACTGGAAATTGTCAAGAACCCAGATATCAACAGTCAAAACTGTAATGAGCCTCAATAACAATGCTAAAACGTAGAAAGGACCCAGATATTAACACCAAAAAGAACCCAGATATCAATGGTGAAAGTGGTTAAAAACCCAGTCGAACCTTCCGCTCTCTTCTTCTCTGTTTCCATTCAGAGAACCGGACGTCTTTGCTGGAGCAGTCGTTGGTCTACGCAGAAGGAGGGGCACATCACATGGGATTGCGTGACTGTGTGTGTGAGGGTGTGTGTTCAGGCCTCCTGCCGTCGCCCGCTCTTCCCGGACAGGCATGGCGGGGGGCAGAGAGCGCGGCTCCCGGATACAGAGGCCGTGGTCGGTGTACCGCGCCAACACATTCGAGCTGTCCAACGAGATGATCGGCCTGGCTCTCGCAGGTGAGGAGGAGCGCGTTCTCTGCAGAGGTGAACCGAAAAGTCAAAACAGAACCTGACAAAAGAATTTATGTCTGATTTATGTAAAGTATCTCAGGGCTTTGGAAGTTTATTTCTTCTACTAAGAAAGAAAAAAAATAATCTCATGCTAAGTCATAAATATGAGATTAAACGTCATAATTATGACATTAAAAGGTAGAAATTATGGGATAAAAGGTCAATCATGGAGGTAAAAGTTGATTATGAGATAAAACGTCACATTATGAGCTAAAAAAATTAATTATGAGATTAAGTCATGATTATGACACAAAGTCATAATTATGAGACAGAAAGTCAAAATAATGAGAGAGAAAGTAATAATTGTGAGTCAAAAAGTCAAAATTGTGTGATAAAATGTTCATTACTTCATAATTTTGGTGTGTGGGTGACGTAAAGAGAATGCATATGTGATTAAAAACTACAAAACCTGTAAATAAATAATGTCAAAAGAATAACAATGTCAAGCTTAGCCGAGGATGTATTGAAAAGTGTATTGTATGTGAATAATATATTTTTGTACATTTTATATGGACTTTTGAACATTTCTAACACATTCTTTTGCGTCTCTGCCTTCAACAGTTGCTTAATGTCCTCAATTATCTTGTTTATTATGTCACAATGACAGTGTTCATTTAATTATTTAGAGATCTTGTGAATCTTGTATATTAAAAAAAAGTAATAAGTAATAAATCCAAGATTATTTTTGGATTAGATTATATCAATATTCAACACATACAAGAGATGCCCAGTATAAACACAGCCTGCCATTAACGTTAGCCACTAAAACTAATCGTGCACGCTGACACACACACACTGCTGGCAGTGTGTTAAACTTGTGTGGGAGCCTCTTGAGCCACAGTCGCCCTGAAGCGGCTCATAATGAGGCCTGAGGGCGTCTCATCATCTGTCAGCATGTCACACTGACGAGCTGAGATCACAGTTCGCTCGAGCGCCTGCAGAGATGAAACCTCAGAGGGAAACAAATCAACAGCAGCCACTTAAACTTATAGCAGACGCTTGTTTGTTTGTTTGTTTTTTAGGTGGACTTTTTTTTCTTTTAAGTAGCTAAAAAACATTTTGCTGCTGACTCTGTTCATAGCAGTTCACTGTTTAGCTTCTGTACTGGTGCCCCTCTCTGCTTCTACCAGAGAGATACTTAAAATGACGACTTTAGAAATGTTAGTTAATATAAAACTTGTTTTTTCTTTTACAATCTTCTGCTTTCCTTCTTTAAGAAAGGAAACTAATGCAAAAGTTTGCTTGAATTATGTGTGTACAACTATAAGATAAATGCAGCAGTTCTTTTATAAAGTCAAATAATAATAATAATAATAATAATAATAAGTAGATATTACAGTCTGTTATAGTGTCAGAATGTTTTTATATTGTTACATCCCGTGTTCATTTATATTCTGTATTAATTATCTATCTGCAGTGTAAAATAGCGTAAAATGTAAGTACTTGTAGTGTAGTTATATTCCACCACAGAAAACTGTCTTGTTTGTTTTCTTATGATTTATTTCTTTTTTGTTTACATTTTTTTTTTACAGTTTTGTTTATTGAGTTTCAGGGCTTACATGAAACAGTATATCATAATAATAGAAATCATGATGGCAACCACAATAATAATAGAAATAACAAAAATTCTAATAAGGCTGCTAATAAAACAAACTGAAAAATGAAAATGATGATGATAATAAATAAATAATGATTGTTTCTAATGTGTTTTTGGGACTTGTTGGGTGTTTCCAGGAAATAGTCAGGACCCAGATGAGCCTGTGCTTGAGTTCAGTGTGGGTGAGTAACTTTCAACAACAGTCCATCATCAATAATGCATTCATTGATTTATTCATCGATATGTCACTTCATCTTTTATTGTCTTTCAAAAGAATCATGTTCTTTGCAGTTTGTTGAAATAATCCACATGCTGTGTTTTTTAAAAATGAGATAAAGTGAAACTGTGAATTCAGATATTAGAGGATTAGATGGTTTCAGACGCCCCTTTGGCTCATTTTACCGTTGACTTGTGTGTTTCTCCTGCAGCCTGCACAGACTTGCTGACTCCGGCTTTAGATCGGAAACCCAACAGCTTTGTAGCAGTGAGCTGCACCACACCACCACAGGCCTTCTGGACCAAACACGCCCAGACCGAAGTCATCGAGGTCAGGACTCTTTATACTACACTCCCAGTACCATCTTCTGTCTTACGGTCACACAAAAATTTTGAGTTTGGAAGTCTTTAACCCCCATAATATGCCTGTTTGTCTCCACCTACACCTCCCTCATGTGGAGGATGATGGAGGAATGAATAAACTGTTTGTGCCCAAACAAACAAAAACCTCCGACCACCTGAAATATGAACCATAACCTAACGAAGTCAAGAGCAGGTCGCTTCAAATCACATTTAATTGGGAGCATTTCTTTTAAGCGCCCACAAATGCAGAATGAGTCATCAAAAATGATTTAACATTTTATCAGGAGAGCTAAAGAGATGGACTATGATGTGTTAATTTTCAAAAAAAAAAACATATTTTTGACAGAAAATAAGAGAACAAAACAAAGGATAATATTTGTAGCTTAAGTTCTGAAGTTTTAATGAAACTGGTTGTATTATTGAGTGAATGTTGATTGACTGCCTCCGTCCACAGGGCACCAGTAACCCCATCTTCCTCAGCAGCATCGCCTTCTTTCAGGAGTCCAACATCAACCAGCAGACGCAGGTGAAACTGGCCGTCTACGATGTCAAGGACCGCTCGCAGGGCACGGTACGATCAACGCAGAGCGCTGACATCTGAGACAGATCTTTGATCTTTTAGATTCAGTGTAAAGGAGAGGATGTGTTCTTTTCCGTGTTCTGCTCGTAGACCCCTCAGCGTCTCTTTTGTTCTGACAGACTCTGAGCATTTTGTTCGCTGCAGTTCAAACCAGTGAAGAAGAGATAAAGAAACAGCACATAATTAATGTTGTCTTTGTGTCTCTTCAGATGTACATGTTGGGCTCAGCACTTTTTCCTGTGAAGGAGCTGTTGCAGGAGAGGAGCCACCGATTACAGCTGGAACTGAGGTAACACACACACAAACACACACTCCTTTTATACAGACGTTGATTCAGCTCTGTTACTACCTCTGCTGGTGGATGACAGGCGGAGTGAACATGACTCCCCATTCCTCTTCGGTGGCTCCCTGTGACTTTGACAAAAAAAATACATTTTAATTTTCACTTTTTGTTGTAGCCCTCAAGTGATTATTACATTCTCCAACTGTAAAAATGTGTAGTAGTGTTGTCACAACACTGGAGTTTCATTATTCAATAACATTTTTGATACCAGGGGCATAAATTTTAGATTTTTAATGAAAAGATTAATATAACAAGACTATAACATGACAACAGATGTTCAACTAGGTGAGTGAGAGTGAGAGAGAGGAGGCAGGACTGTGTGGGCGCTGTCAGAGAGAAGTGAGAGCGAGAAAGTGAGTTTTGTATTATTTATTTGGTATCATTTCAGATATTCAGTATAGATTGTTAGTGATATATTGATATATTTGAGAACACTAATGTGCAGCCTGTACACCTAAATGGATTTTTTTTTTTAAGTGCACCATTGTGCATCGTACAGTTGAGCACATTTTCTTCTAAATTTTGTCACAATGTGGAGGTGAAGAACGTCCAGGAAGTGACTTCAAACTGTTTAACACACACATGCAAGTTGATTATCCCGTTCATACATTTGCAGATTTTTTTTGGGTGAAACTTTCTCACTCAAAATCAAAAGGTATAAAGCAAGAGCTTACCGTTCTCGTGACAACAAATAATCCTAGTCCCTTTTACAACCAACCTCAGCTGCTTGCTGCATCTGATAACAAGTAACACTGCTTCCTAACTAGAAGAGATGGAGCAAACAACTGTCCACGTATACGAGCCATGTTAAGACTCCTCCCTCTGTAGATGAGTCAATTATTTGCTCATAACTAATATCATTTTCTTAAATCAGACTTGTTTCTATAAAGTTGGAGGACAGTTCACTTATTTGTGAGTCCTAAAAGTTCCTTTCCTTCCTTCCAAACCTCGTCCTTATTGAGGATATTCCTATAAAAAAGGCTGCTGTGGAGCATATAAAAGGTGCTGCTGCTCCTCAGCCTCGTTAATTATTCTCTCGTACTCGCTTCAGGGACATCACATCAATTTTAACCAGATAAAATAGGTTGGAGGTGCGTGAAACTTAGTTGGAACGTAGTTGGCTGACGCACGGAGCGGGTTAGGACGTCCTCATTTAGGAAAACTGAACCAATCAGCTGTTCGCTCGCTCGCTCGTTGACATCGCCACCAGTTAAGAAGTAGTGTGAGCTTTGATAGCTGCGCTCTTTAATGTTGCTGTGGTGTTAACAGTTTTAATGTACAGTGGCCAATCAGAAAAGAGTATTCACCCAGACAATGGTATAAGTTGATATAATAGATTTTTTGTTCAATAAATGTTAATAATTGCTGCTTCTATTATGTTCAGTCTAAGAGTTTTTTCCTAAGTCTTGCTACACCTCGTATGTCTGCTTTAGTTCTGTGCGTAAATGTCGGCCTAGTGTGTAGCCTCAGGAGCTCCTCTGGTGCCAGCAGACACACACAAACCTGCACGCACTTCACCTCCGCTGCTACGACTCCATCCCAGAGGAAACACTGCAGTTATAAACATTTTTTTTTCCTTTTTGACACTTTAACAACCACCTATAAGAAAAGCTGGTTTACGTTTGTGAACCACAAAATTAAACCTGAGTCCATTAAACTGTCACCCACAGGTGCTGCTGAACATCCAAAGAACATACAACACACACATATATATAAAGAAATACAGGAAACCTGCTTATGTATAAAACAGGAAATGTTCTGCCTTCCTTCCTTTTCTTTAAATATGTTTCCTGTGAAGAGAGACTTGCAGAGGTTTGATTTGCAAGAATACAAATAAGAGTTTTTGTTCTCGTGATAATAGAGGTAAATTTTCAGTATTCAGTCCAAAACAGCCCTTCTCTTTTTGTGCTCAGGGCCTAAAATTGACATCAGATAATGTTTCACGGGAATTAAAGGTTATTAGTTGATTAATCAGTCAGCCGTTTATTAATCAAAAGCTTCCAACCCAGCAGGTATTAGTCTTTGTTCTGTTTTATATCACTGTAAGTTAAATATCTTTCTTTTTGTCCTAGTTTTGTGGCATTTCATTGATGAAACACCGAATCCAAACCATAATTTACCGTAATAGAAATAATTGTCAGCTGTGGCCCTGATGCGTTCATGTGAAAACAAATCATGTCAATGTGTTTGAATGGACAGATCAGCAGAGAACCAGCGGGTGGGGAACGTCACCATAGCTGCCTGGCAGATGGAGGAGAGAGCAGATCAGAGGATGTCGGTCGGACGCCTGCCAGACAGCATCAACGGGCGGGTAAGAGACGCTGGGAGAGAAACTTAATATCCTGCGTGCAGAAGATCTGGTTGATAGATATTTTGCATATTATTAATACTGTACTGTAGCTACAGTGTCACATGAAGTGTATTTAGTTTATAACTGAAGGTGTGAGTTCATTGCATATTTAATTCAGGGTTCCTATGCAGTGTGGGAAAGTAATCTGATTTAGTAATCTTCAGTTCTGGGCAAGTATGGAAAAGAGAGTGTGGTGTTTCCAGACCACTGCCCCTCTTCTGTTTTCGAAAATATAAAATTCAAATTTTGAAGTTCTACAGTGATGTAGTTTCCAGTAAAGTAGACTATATTTTCTGTGTAAGGAAATCACCTGCGATCATCTCCGTTTCCATGGACACTGAATAAACATGGCTGCACAGATGCCTTGAAAATTAAATTATTCAACTATGTTCAACTCATTTGTTAAGAAAAAGACCAAAAATATGGGGGAAGAATAATGATATTATTATTTATTTAGTATGTAATTAGAAAATAATATGAGTATATGATAGCTGTGGGTAGTTTACTTCCTCTGTCGTTCAACTTTTATGTGCAGGAGTGAGGATGTAACAGCCGTTATAACATACAAGTTAGCAGTCGGATTTTAAAACCATTTATTTACATAATAAACATCCAGCTATTTGTTCTCTGATGTCAAATATGGTTGAGAAAATCTACCGAGATGTCTGGGAATTTGAGTCTGAAAAGCATTGAAAATGTGGAGGAACCATGTGAGTTTCAAGCAGACTTGATTTAGGCTTGATTTGGATATTTATTATATGAGATTATAGTCAGTCAGATTTATCAGAGCTGATGTCAGACCATAAAAGAAAAACGATGTCTCTGAGACTTCCTGTTTTCTGTATAATTCAACAAAACTCACTTTACCTGCTTCATGTCCTGAGAAACATGTCACACAGCCTGACAGGGCAGTGAACTGCTTCCTCTCTGTGGGTTTTGTCTTTGCGTGGGAGCTCTGTCAGTAAGGTTAGAGAGAGGTGTAGGTGAGTGTTCGCCTCACAGAGAGGACAGGCAGGTGGAGGTGTTGAGGTGTTGGTGTGTTAACTCGCTGTGTGTGTGTTTGTGTGTGTGTGTGTGTCCTGTAGACGATGCTGCCGGTCGACGAGAGCCTCACAGAGTCAATGGGAGTCAGAATCAAGTACGCCTCGCTATGCAAAGACACCCTGCTGCGCTCAGGTACGACAGCTCAGATACATCCCACCTGCATGCATCTGAGTTAATGGCTCCTTCTGTTTCGTTTTTGTTTGCAAAGTACCCGAAAACTGACAAAAACAGCACATGTGGTTGAAAGTCAGAGGACAGAGTTGGTTCAGTTTCGGTGAAGATTTGCATCCACAGTTTTTATGCTGCTTTCTCACGCCTGTGGGTGTTTATGACCTCTTGAACTTCAATTTATCTGCAGAAAAGACACATCAGGTATCATTTCTACTGAAAATGATAAAAAAGTATGAAACTATTACAGAGTCTGCAGATGTCTGAGGTGATTTTCTTGATTAATAAATGACTTGTTTGGTCTATAAAATGTTAGAACTACATTTCTAGGAGGGTTTGAAGTCAGCTGTTGCTGTTTTTTCTTTTCTAAGATGCAATTGGCTACACACTGTGTTCCTGTGTAGCCAAGTGGTTCAACAGTGAAAGCGGAGATAGTAGTTTGTTTGTGGTAACAGACTGTACCATAAACCTTGCAACTCCCCGCAGGACAATACATTGTGTAGCTTTGTGTAGCATCGTGGTTCTACAAGCAAGTCAGTGCATCATTAGGTGGTTTCAGAGCGTTACAAGGTTCTGTAAATGCATCATGAAAACAATACAGCAATGTACTGATATTAGACGATGTGCTTTGTAATTTATACTTTTGAATACGTAAGTATTTTTAAAAGCAAATAATCTAGTACCTTAACTTAAGTCAATTTTGACTGAGCAACTTTCACTTATAGTTTTTGACAAATTCTGACTTTTTCCTTAAAGGAAACTCAACTAAACTACTCAGACTGATTAATCGATGATCAAAGTAGTCAGCAGTTGGTTTAATAATCGATTATTCAATGGATCGTTGCAGCTCTAGTCTGAGGCTTTAAGTTTTGTCTTGCTTTTCATTTGTAGCTGCCGTCTAAAAAACAATCCAGTAGGAAGCATCATCACACTTAAGTTCCAAATTTTGGACCATCAGTGCCCAATATCAATGTGTTTCTGACGATGGGTCGTACATGATGCTCACAAAGTTTATTGCAAAGGATGTTTGTGCGCATTGCAGATAATTTTCATAAATAGCGAGCGTTCTTTCATCACTCAAAAGAATTTGGAAAAGATGGCCTAAATATTGATCATTTAATGCAGCTGTATATTTTTAAGATCCAGGAAATAACCCAACATCACAACCTGTCCAACAACGAGGGGATTAGAAATAGACATGGGTATAATATTACAGATATCCTCATGTAAACCTTGGTAAAATGTTGAAATAGCTGAGCACAGAGGGAGTTGATTGTAATTGAGTCAGACAAACACAAACGGACAAAAGCGTCAGATTAAACTGTGAGCGCAGGTTGACTCATCTCGACAAACAATAAACATCCAAAAGGCTTCTGCTCTTTGGTTTTCAGTGAAACTCCCGCATGCTTCAGATCGATGGAGAAACGTTTGACCGACCTTTTGCTCTTTAACCCTCCTCCTGTTTTTTTCCTCTGTCTTCCCGTTCTCCACTTCTCTCGCCTGCCTGGCTCCATGTTTACCGATACATCAGAGCCTGAATCTTATTATGAGGCAGAAATATATTGATTGTCACTCAGTAAGTGGGAGGAATCTGTTTACCTCAGGGACAGATCGCTGATCCAAAAATAACACAAATATGAAATGTTTGAGAGGGAACAAAAACATCACTAACATTTGCATTATAGAGGTGACAACTGCTGCGTCAAAGAATACAACTACTTTGGATTATATTTTTTCCTCTTTTTGACTTATACACCTTCCTCCTTTGCATCCTGATTTCTTTTCTTCTTCTTCTCTTTGTTTTGGTTTGTTTTCCTTGTCTTTTTCCAATATTATAACACACTTTTCATGACTTTCTTTAGATGTTCTTGTTGTGTAATAATTGTATTATTGTGTGGGAGTTAAATTGCTGTAACTACCTGTACTAGTTACCCAATGTATCAGTTCATATCATGCAAATATCTTCATTGTGAATATATCAGTAATTCAGACAGCGTAGTCACTGCTAAAGCAAACCTTAAAGGTCAGATCAGTATGATTTGAACAATCTAATCCGGGCTAACTGACTTTTCTGTGGCTTCAGTGTTCGGGGGCACGATGTCCAGGATGTACCGCTTCCCCACGACTGACGGGAACCACCTACGGGTGCTGGAGCAAATGGCCGAGAGCGTCCTGTCGTTAAACATTCCCCGACAGTTTGTCAAACTGCTGCTGGAGGAGGACGCAGCCAGGTACAAACACACAACTGTTGGCTCTCGTCGCAGCAAAATCTGCATGAATGTTTTTTCTTGGAAGTGATTTATACCAGAGTTTATGTGAAAAATGGTAGCAAATTAGCATTAACTTGCCTTGATCAACTATTTTCTGAAGTGATCAGAATATCCGGTTGGTAAGATTAAATCTGGCCATTTAAACTTTTCAGCATCCAGTAAAATATTTTCATACAAAGAAACAAAACTCTACCTTTGCAGCAGCTTGAACCGTACACTCAGAAAGTGTATTGAAAGTATGACCTCAACTCCCAGTTATTTTCTTGATTAACCTGCGGATTAGTTTAATAATAATAATAATAATAATGGCTTTATCTTATCTCTGTGGTGAAGGGAGGAAGCTCACCTAATTTTCACAATTTGTCAATAAATTGTTTGGTTTATAAAATGCCAGAAAATAGTGAGAAATCACACTCACAACAAAAAAATCACAGTTTCCCTAAAACCCGACATGATTCCTTCAAATGTTGTTTTGGCAAACAGCCCCAATCGTTTTCTCCTTTACAACCGTTTGTCTGTCTCCAGGGTGTGTGAGCTGGAGGAGCTGGGAGAGTTATCCCCCTGCTGGGAGAACCTGCGGCGACAGATTGTCTCTCAGTACCAGACCATAATACTCGCATACCAGGAAACATTGTCAGACCTCACTGAATACAGGGGTGAGTGTTCACAGAGGTTTGGTTGGTTTTCTGTATTTTCTGGTCCAGTTTATGAAGTTAAACCAGTTTGATTTTATGCAAATCGACAGAACTGGCATTTGTTATTATGACAAGGTGATTACCTCTTCTGTTGTCACTGTTGTATGTGACATCAAAGTACATCATATATGACGTACTTTTTTTCGGATACTGTTGTTTTGTTCTAATCTTTTAGAAACTTTGTATTCCAGTCTTTAGCTGCAATGCACATTGAAAACTTATTGTTGTTGTTAGCATGTTGAGTCTGTTGACCAATCAGAGGCTGTGTTTCTGACTTGTTAGCCAATCGTAGCCTGTGTTCCTGACTTGTCGATTAATCAGAAGCTGTGTTCCTGACTTGTTGACCAATCAGAGGCCGTGTTTCTTACTTCTTGACCAATCAGAGGCTGTGTTCCTGACTTGCTGACCAATCATAGCCAGTGTTCTTGACTTGTCAACCAGTCATAGCTTGTTTTCCTGACTTGCAAACTAATCAGAGGCTGTGTTCCTGACTTCTCAATCTGTTAGAGGCTGTGTTCCTGACTTGTAGACCAATCAGAATCCGTGTTCCTGACCTTTAGACCAATCAGAGGCTGTGTTATCACTGGGCATGTTTTTGTCAGTTATACGCCTTGGGCAATGGAATAACATAAGATAAGACTGACATTGTTTATAAAGAAGATTTTTATTTTCTCAGGTTGCATCAGGCCAAAGTCTTTTTTAATTTTATTTATTGCTTTGATATACGTGTAACACCTAGTTGTAAATTGAGCATTAAAAGTCTGGTCTGGTATTTGCCTTAGTATCAAACTGATTTGGATATTTTTGCATCAGCCTAACCAGTTTCTCAATATCCATCATATACAAAAAGTTTGAAAACAAGCTACAACAAAGTTTTGTGTTCTGTTTGTCACAAATTATTCCTTTCCCCTCGATTCTTCTCTCACTTTCTGCCCACTCCACGCCAGGTCCATCGTTCAAAGCCAGCAACCTGAAGGCAGAGAGGAAGCTTGAGTTCATGCCAACCAACCTACACGTTCAGAGGATGAGGGTGCAGGATGAGCTTGGCTTCGGTGAGACATACGAATGCGCGATCACACCCAAACACTCTCACATTTCAGCTCATGGTTCTGGTCATT